>JAMKCH010012659.1:0-60848 GCA_023653785.1 Ophioderma brevispina
TAATATACTAAAAAGCCCCAAACTGATTTTAATTTCTGCCATGTACCAACACCTTCCTCCACTCCCTAACACATTACTGCGCTGGGAACCTGTTACCTTGAGTTTTATTGCAAGTTATAATTCATGATTTTTTTACAAAAAATAATATTTGCTAAAACAACCCTTTAGAATAATGGTATCTCCAAATGAAACATGCTGTAATGCTTCTGGCCTTGTTTGTAGAAAAGCAAAATACATGTATCATTTGTATTTATATGCCAAGTTACTGTATTCTTCGTAGTAATTACGTGGCATGATCTCGAATTTTGTTATTCTAACGTTGAACTGACTAAATGTACAAGATATGAAAATCTGTATTTGGGTGTTGCCATGGCAACCAAGGGTGACAGGTCAAATTAGTGTTAAAATTAAAAGTACCGACCCAAGACCTATTCATACACAAACTTTGAAGAAAATTCAATTTGTTAAGGTCCGGCCAACTTTTTTCCATTTCGGTCGATTTTTACAGAAAATGTCTCTTTAGCTTGCCATAAACAAGGGCTTGGAACTCCCAAATTGAAGACTGCGGCTCATATGATTCCATCCAGTATCCAAATCGGGCAAGTCAAGAGATATTAGGTTATCTTTTGTTGCAATAAACACACCTCCCCCGTGTGATTCCCTATCTTTGCGGAAAACGGTGTAATTATCGGGAAACAATGAGTAAGTTGGCATAGTGCTATCAATTTTTGACTCACAGCCCAAGATTATTTCAGTTTATGCTCCTCAATAACTGCCTGAAAGGCAGCTTGCTTAGAGTACTCTTCATACTGTTGCAGTTAATAACCAATCCCCTTTATGGCCAGTTTGGGCTATTTTTTGGTGTAAGAATCGGTTTTAACTGTATGGGCTTGTGGGGGAAAAAGTTTGTGGCTGTGTTGGAATATCAGAATTAAGGATTCGGAAGATGACAAAACAGAGAATGAGTTTGACAAATCAATGGAGCTGGTGGCAAACAAGGTACTGCTAAAATTTGGACACCCACACTGATAACATATCCAAGAGAAAGAGTTGGAATTTTCACAAAGATTTTGATAATTTTGAGGAGATATGCCACAGCAACTATGTGGCACCAAATTGCAAGAATCACAAAGGAGGGCATTACATCTTCAGCGACCTCATTCTTACATATACCACACGGGTACTCTGATGTTGTTTTTGGCCCTGGGTTAGACTCAACTTGGCCACTTAAGAGGATAATAATGAGGAGGTGGTGGATGTTATTAGATTTAAATTTCCACACTCCAGTGTGCCATGACCGTTTTGAGTAGCTCTTATTCCAACCGCAAGACTCCAGTCATCAGTGAAAAATGTGAAGTCATTTGAACTTTCATCTGCCAACTCATACTAGAGTTTGGAATTGAAATAAGGGCAGTAGTCTGCATATCAATATCATGATTTACAAGTTGGTAAGTGGTTTGTAAATTAGTTAGGCTGATGTTCTACCAACATAAGTTTTGACTGCCGCATGGGTAATCCATGCATGGATAAGTTCAAAGACTCGCTATGCCATGTGTCACGATGTGGGCTTGCCACACTTAGAAGTGGTCCAGCGCCCTCTTGTGTCCATAGGCCAGTTCCACCGAAGGGTCACAACGTCATTCAAGTTAGAAGATCAGGATTGGAGAAGTTGACATGATTAGGTGAAGACGTGACTTGTGTAAGCGCAATAAAGGTTTTAATTTATATTATATTATATCTCAGCGAGTGATCTCTATCTCTACCTTTGAGTCTAATTTCCCCATGTAACACAATCACACGTTACACAGCAACAATTCCACGTTTGGGTACCACCAACAAAATGTAGAGTTAGGTTCAATGTTAATGCTTCAAATGTGACGTGAACAACGGCGGAACTGATCCAGTTTATTAAGAGTATCAGGAAAGATAGTGCAAAAACAAGTTTTTGCCAAGAGGGTGTATTTAATACCACTACTGTATGGCCTTTTCATGCTGATACATCATAATGAGTATCAACAATAGCATAAATAGATCGGAAATCCATAGATCCTACCGTCTATCTCAGACATGTTACATTTTGATCATGTGGTCTATTAAACTGTCACCTGGATGCATACGTGGCTCTCCTGTATGCGTGCTTACACTATGGCTGCATAGGGACTTGGGTTGAAAAGTACAAAAGTGACTCAAAGCACTACAAGAATACGAAATAACAGTCAAAACCGAAACATCTATAGATTCACTTGGTATCAAATGGCAGAAATCTATGCTTATAGAAGGAGGATGGAAACCAAAAAGGTAAAATTGCGAGAGTATTTAATCAACTAAATATTTTTTAGAAGCAGAGAAAATTTGCACCCGGTGGCTGTCTGTGACGTCATATCCTGACGTTCTTTCATTAAGTGATCTTTTCATGACGATAATGTTAAATATTAGGCTAGCTTTTGGATTCTTTTACAAGAAGGGATAGCCACTGATGTGCTATATTTGAAGAAGAAGGAAGAAACGTAAGAATCTTTTACAGGATTTCCTGTTTGCTGAACGAATGTGATGCCTGATTCTCACCCTTTAGGCCAGTCAAAATAGAAGATGATGCCTTATTAACCCAACACTAATTACAACAGAATCAATTCCAAACAGAATTGTATTGAGGATACCTTTAAAAACAACATATCCAAACGTCTACTAAAATCAAAAGGAGTTGGAACATTTTTTTAAGGGGGTAAGGTTTATACAGGGGTCAAAATATGAGAAGTATCAAAACGCGTACCGAAAAGTATGCCAACATGATCGTTACATATTCAGGATTAAAAAAAAAGGTATTAGTTTGCCTATCTGCAGGTACGTAGTTCAATAGTTAGAGTCAAAAAAATAGGTTCAAGGTTCACAGTGGGTGTAAATATTCAGATATATTCAGTCGTTATAAAAATGGTGTTCGAATTGTTCGTCTAATGGTACAGAACCCGAAAATATACTGGTGACCATAATTCGTTGCATAATTGGAACGCCAAATGTGACTGGGGGCTACACGGTCTATGGGAGGTCACTAGTATAGCTCTGTAATTTTTAATATAGAAAGGTCAAACAAGATCATTTACTTTACTATCTAGTGGGACAATAATTTCACAGTTTAACACCCAGTCCGATCAAAATCGAACCATTCTATGAATTTTGACCCCTATTGAACTAAAATATAACGGGGAGTAGATGGGGCAAACTACACCTTTTTGTAAAACGTGGAGTTAGCCCAATAAATTGGTACATCATTTAAATTCAATTCGAAACAATTCTATTTTTTTACCCCTGTACAAACGTTGCCCCCTTATTTCTACCTGTTCATTAGGTTTGATTTTGGTTAGACTTGTATAATATATTATTTTTAGCCAATTTCACAGTATATTAAAACACAAAATTGTTTATGTTTGCAATTTGTGGTTGGGTCAATCATAAAATTACGGACAACTACTTTTGAAGGAGCTTTATTCGGTATAATGTTATTACTCAACTCTTAATTTTTAAATTATCTCGAAGTTGTTGATTACATGGTTTTTAGACGTTGATTATGTGTGATGCGCATTGTAAACCACTTTTAATTAAGTGTTAATCATTCGGTATTATATTTTCTTTTAAAAAAAAAAATTGAAATATTAACTCCAACAATGTCTTGTCAACCAAGAGGCTTTTCAACACTACGTTTACTGTATAATAGGAAAACAAAAAGTTCCTTATTGCCATTTAAATAACCGCTATAAACGAAAAGGAAATGAATAAGCTATTGAGATTCTGAAAAAGAGAAATATCAATGTGAGTGCGCACTAAGTGACACGCATGACTGTCTTTTACATGTCTAAAAATTTTGCAAATGGACAACCGTCATGGTCAGTGAAATTGTATTGCCGTTGAAAATGTACAGATCCAAAAACACCATGCACAAATGTACAGATCCAATAATAAACACAATGTCGTTTTCTTTGAAAGCTGGATTTTGTTCAGGTCACGGACAGAATAATTTGCACGTATCTTTGAAAGCAAAATATAGTTGCCGATAGGGAGTGCTAAGGAAATATTAGAATGAATGAATGTTGTAAACCAAGTAACGTTAATTAAATATAACGTCGAAGCAAAAATACTAAATTTGTATTGGATATTTCAAACAAAATCTTCAATAACATTTAAAATAAATCTTCAGCGGTTACTTATTTACAATTGCTTATTATTCCAGAAAGGTTGTTACCAAGTATGGAGGCTTACTGTTATTTTGCGAAACGAAACGATTTGGTTCATTGGATACACTCTTATTCGTCATATCAGGCATGACGTTCATTGTCGAATTTATCCGGTTTAGCCAGTTGTCACGTAAGATGTAAGAATTTTAAGGCGGTTTAAAAGACTTCTTCGATTTGTAATTTGTTACATTTTTTGCGTGTAAGTCTAACGATCGCAATGTGCTAGAGCCTAAATATTGCCATACGCGAAGGTGACTGACAAATGTACACAAGCCACGAAGTTCTATGGATGCCGCAAACATTCGACTCTGTATGTCAGATGTCGGTTATAAGTACATTGCATGGATGGAGGTAGAAAGAGATGGAGAATGGACACCAGAAATCTAATCCTTTCAATTTCAATCAGATATAAAGCAGGTTATCCATTGTTAAAGCAATATTGGCACATTTTTTGAAGAGCACCCCCAATTTTCAACAAAATTGAGATTTTTACACGGTTGCAGCAAATTGTAACTGGCTTAGTAACCATACCTTTGACTGGTCAAACTTCGAAAATGGTCTGTGCATGCATCAAAAAGGAAGGATTTTGTAATTGAATATTAATTATCGGGATCCCCGATAATAATTCAAGGGCTGCTTGAAACGGCCTTCAAATGTGAAATAGCCGGAAATGTTGCCATGTACGTGTCTACGCTCATCATTAGTTTTTTTTAATTGGTTCAGGCACAATCAAGTTTAGAGTTATTTCCCTCGAGGTGGCACTATTTCATTCAGGACGTACATGAAACGTTAGAGCATTTCCAGCGCTGCCGTTAAGAGTCCAATCTGGTATCCCAAATTCTAATTAGCAAAATCGGCTTAATTTCTGATATACTCATTTTTTTAGCATTCTCGTTCGCAGGTATAGTTTCCTAGACAATCACCCACGTAACTGTGCCAAAATAATTTTTGAAAATTGGGGGCGCTCTTCAAAAATGTTCCATTATTGCTTTAAAATTAATAGATGGAACATGTGAGATATGCATTTGATATTAATGTAGGTTACTCGACTTTACGAGGCAGGACTGATCATTGCCTCTTCACTTCGTCCTACAGAATGTAACCTCTGTTGCCTGTAACCGGAAGACTTGTAAAAGAAATTTAAGACTCCCAAATTATTACCATGCATATTGCGTTAAAATAGCTCAGTAAACGTTTCATATAGAATTCCCAAGTATGCAAAGGAGGTTACAATTGATTCCGTCATGCGCTGTATGATGCTGTGAGGTAACGCTTGACGGAATTAATGGCAATACCTCACTTAGTTACTTTGGCCATATTGCAAGACGGGAGGGTAACTGCCTTGAAAGTCATCCTTCAAGGAAAGATTGAAGGAAGGAGGAAACCTGAGAGGCCACGGACACGGTGGATCGACAGGATTAAAGCTCTTGTTGGACAATCTCTTCCATCAGTGTATGCGTTGGCAAGACAGAGATGGCATGTCATCACGAAGGTCGCGACCTGTCAGTCATGACGGAAGCGTACAACAACAACAACCTCACTTGGATACTTGGGACTTCCATATGAAACATCTTCCATAAAGCTGACCCAAATAATGAACAATGGAGCAAGGTCATAATCTAATTGTACTGAACGGCGGTTTCAATACGACTGAAGAGGTGCTTTTGTTTGAAGATATATGAATTAATTTCACCTACCATCATGTAAAGTACCCGTAGACTACAATTGAGTTCTGCTAACATTACGCCAGTCAAATTAGGACAAGTGATGCCTTAACCCAAAACTGATTGCAAAAGTAACATTTTTCTCCACATTTATATTTTATCTTTACTTTTAAATTTTAAAAAAAGAAAAAGTTTACCAAAATCAATGGAGTGGAATATGTGTTTTTAAGGGTGTAAGTTTTATACAGGGGTCAAGATATGAAAGGGTTCAAACTTTTTTAAAATTTATAACAATATTTTTTTTTTTTTTTTTTTTTTTTTTTTTTTTAAGGGTTTTGATTTTGGTAAAATTTTGATATATTATTTTTTGATAATTTCACAGTATACCAAATTGTTTCTTTTGCAATTTATTGGACTACATGCATAACCTCGATCAGGCAGAAATAAGTATCTGTGACCAAACTTGGGAAAGTAAACCCCAAGGCATAATCCTAAAGAAATGCTTATGTTTACTGTTTCCTAATTTTTAAAAATGTAAATCCAAGAAACCCGGTTATTTCTTTATGATTTGATAACGTGTATTTCATTGTATGCATGTTCGTACTTTGTATCTTTGGCAAACGCTCTTTTACAAATGCACATAATAATAATAATATTTGTCAATGCAGTTTCTTAATTTATAAATTAATTGAAATACAATATAAACTAAATATAAACACAATGATTTGAACATGTCAATTATTAAAAAAGAAAGAAATAGGTTCAGCATATGACAAATTTGCAACTGGTTACTCATATGGGGATACACCTAAACCACCAACCACTATGTCCGCTCGGAGTCGGTGACCACCTCAGGGCTCAGATGACCACCTTATTATTGCTCTGTGTACCTAGCATGGCGTTGCAGTACACTGTTAATTCAAGTTTCACAACTATAAATATTATTATTACGCTGCCATCAGGTAATCGTCATGTCGCTTCATTAACCCTAACACAACTAAATCTCACTAAAACTCACTGTGTTAATTGAGAAAAATGCACTAAGTCCAGAAAGTAGCGATGACGTCATGAAACCAAGACTCATATGGGCACGAAATCGCTGGCCGGGCCAGCGACACCGCCGTAGCGTGCTATCCCGGGTCATGGGACTTGGACCCGAAGGGCCCTGGGTTCGAATCCCACCCGAATTTGCGACTTTTCTTGTTCCCCTCTTTCCTCACTCCTTCAGTCCCTCCCGGGCCCGGGAGATAGGCTAGAAACCGAGGTGTGGTTAGGGTTAAGGTTTGCTGCCAGGCCAACTAACGCACTACCTATGATCCCTTACATTACATTGTGACATTCCCACATTTTCTGAAGAGCGCTAACAATTTTTAAAATTAGATTTGCACAATTGTATTGGTGGTAATTAGCTAGTAAACTACGCCTGTGAATGGTAAGGCTCACATTCTATATGTGTCGCATTAGAAGGAATTTTTTGTAATAAGAATCATTTATATCTTGATCTATGCTATTGTGTGCCGACGATGCAATCAGATTTATATATAGGAGAAACTAAAACTCCCCCTTCTGTTTGTTTTGCTGATCACCTAAGATCTATCAAAAGCAATACAACTGGCAAACCCGGTGGCCGCCACCTTTGACAATGATCATCACACCATTGATGATGTTCCAAAATTACGCGTCATTCTTTCTACTATCTGGAATTCTGAAGGACCGCCACCACGGCCTAACAATCTCTTATCATATAGAACCATGAAACGTCATGGCATGAACATTAGACTGGACCTTTAAATGCAACTGGATTTCTATTCGAACTTCTTCCAATTTGTAGTAATCACCTTATAATGGGTGTGTTTATTATACTATTTTGACACCATAGAATGTATATCTGTGTTTACTATATCATGTACTTCCTAAATTTTGACATCTTTCCCTGTACTTGATAAAGGGTTTTACCCGAAAACGTTGTACAAATTAGCAAATTTGTAGCACTATTGCCTTCATATTCGGCCATCGTCTTTATCTTACTACCAGTGCGCCGCAGCCCTGATGAATCTTTATATATATATATATATATATATATATATATATTATATATATATATATATATATATATATTACCAATTTAGGCACACTAAAACAGCATAGTTGCACACTGTGTTTCACGATGCACCTAGTTCAACGATCATCAGGCAAGTGGCTATTGAATTGCTTTTTTCTTAGCACGACTGGAGGTCGGCCTTGTTGATCGCTGTTTACCTGCGTTGCTATGACGACACTTCGAGACCAGTTCACTCCTCTTATTGAGGAGCTGATCACCGTGACTGATACAGAGCTTTTCTTCTAAGCCACGAGAAAAAAAAAAGCTCTCTCTCTCTCTCTCTCTCTCTCTCTCTCTCTTTTCCTGTTCCCTATCTTTTCCCTCTATCAATCGCTCTCGGTTTTTATTTTCGGCTCTTTTTGGCTGAGTTGTCTATTTCTCTTTCTTTATCTACACTATTATAGGCACTATCAGTGATTTGCTAAATCAGAAAATCGAAAAAATCATCAAAACCAGTTTTTTTGTATGTCTGTAAACAAGTCCAGGTTCCTAAGGTTACCCTGCAAATAATAAGACCACGAGCACCTAATAAGGACAAATCGGAAATTTTTTTAGTCTTACTGTCCGTACGGAATCTTACTACAACACGTAATTGAATGAGGAATAGTAAATCTTGGAACACTGCCGTTTTCTTCCTTTTCCGTCAATTCTTCAGTTGCAAAAGGTCACTATGAGAATTTAACAGACTTATCCTTCACTTTGAAGCTATTCCTGCAAATATTTTTCAAATCACTGATAGTGTCCTTTAAGGTAGTAGGGCCTATAATATTTGTATTTTTTGCTGTAAATCCTATGAAATTCATTTATTGACATAATATACATATGGTCGATACCGACAAAAAATATTAATTTAAGGTCCATAGGTCACTAATTTGCTAATAATGGTAAAAAAAAATCCCATTCTTTGGATATTTTATGCGTTCCGTTGGCCATTATTTCAGAGGTGGATAATGATTTCTGCATTTTGGAGCTTATATCGGTCCGTTTACGGTACAATGGACGTAAATAGCTTGTTATTTTAATTTTATCCGTTAATTTTTTTAAATTTGTCACCGTTGCGGTCAATTTCGGCAAAAAGGTCCTTTCTGGACAGCACATTTGTGATTTTGAACATATTAAATGAAATTAAAGGACAAAATTGACAAAGCGCTATTGAACGTCAAATAACTGCCATAAGGTACGTAGAGGCCCCAAACATTGACGCCAGAGTGTATATAATTTGATAAGGACACGTAACATGTTGTAACCAGCCGTTTCGAGAAAATTAACGTTAAATATCTGACAGTAATTTTAATTTTTGAAGCATATTTTTTGATTTATTTTTGAGAATAAATAGATAATAAATTTTAACATTTAGAAAACATGGTTTTTCAAAAATTTGATACTAGTTTAATTTTTTTAATCATTTGTGTTTAAATGCCAAAATCCGCCCGCTTGACGCTTTTGAGAAAATAAAATACATATAGAAATTTTGGTTATAGGTTAGAATACAAAAAATTAAAACTATTTGCTTTATTATTTTAATACTTTTATTATTTTAATTACTATTACTGTATTATTATTATTATTATTTCAGTTTATTCAATTCGCATATGGTGATCCCATATCAAATTCATGCAATTTGCCACATTAAAAATTAAATATATTTCTAATTATAAAACAGTAAAACATTACCAAAGGCCTCTATAAATAAATATAAATTTCACATTATACAGAGATCCTCAACACATTATCTGATTAACTAATAAAGTACAAAGCCCACCATCAATAAAAAAGCAAGGACAACCACATGCAAGGCAGTAAGATAATCCAGACTATCATTTATTTGATAAATTCACAAAATGGGGCTCTTCTGAAACGCAGTCGGTTTCTTCTGCAAGCTGGGTGATTTTGTTAGCATTACGAAGGTTTACGACCATGAACTAATTCTTTGTAGGTCAGGTCCATTTATCGCGTGGAGATGACATTCCTTCCAAGTATGACTCCTACATCTTCGTCTTATCGCGTCCAAACACTAGGGTTCTCAAACAGATCCAGCCATAGATGAGTACAACATCTGTCTGCTTCACTGAATTCTGCAAGGTTCTTGTTTGTGCTTGAAAGCCAACTTTGGAATTGTTTTCTAGGGTTTTTTGACTGACCCAGCATGTCAAAGAGGAATGCCATACTGGGTCAGCATATTCAACAGTGGTTGACAAACTATAAGTTCTTGAAAAAACTAAAATGTTTTAAAATGCGAAGTATATGAAGACGACGATTGTGTTGATGACCAATTTCATTCACAATTGTGTCCCCTTTTAGATTGTTTGAGCCATTATACCCAGAATCTTGGCTTCTTTGACAAATTTAAGGGGAGTGTTGTTAATGTGCAAGTTGGGATGGTTTGGTTGGAATATGTGTAAAACAGAACGGAGGGCCGACACTTGGGGGATTGAGACTAAGTTGTTTATCAAGGCTCACATTGACAAAAAGTGTCTAAAACACCCTTGCAGATTTACTACACTGAGGGTATGTACGGTTTTCGCAAGTGTCAAGATCATCCAATATTTCCAACATTTGTTCTGATCCAACATCCTCAGTCGCACCTAAATAATTGAAAATCAAGCAGGCCCAGTTTCGGACTCCTTGAGGGTACCCCCCCCACCCCTTAGGACTTTTAAAATGAGAAAGGGACTGGCGGTATCGAACACATTTTCCCGTCCATTAATAAAATCACACAATCATGAAACAATGGTTCATCGGACTCCAATATTAATCACTTTTCTATCATCAAAGTATGATTCAACCATATCAAATGCTTTAGAGAAGTCCGTGAGAACCACTGTGCAATTGTTGATTTTATCTGCACCAGCATGTAAAATGAAGAAGGCTTACAAAGGACAATGGATGTGGAGACACCTTGGTAATGAACATCCATATTACCCTGGATATCATCAAAACCTTAATAGTAATAAAAAAAACCTTAGCCAAAACAATCTGTCAGTGGACACTGGTCTTATGTTCAACTCTGGAGCGAAAGTAAAGATTTGTTTCAAATTGTGACATTTAAGCAATGGTTCACAATTGTTCTGTTAAAGTCCTCTAAAACAGCAAAGAAAATATCAGGGTATTTAGTATGGAAACAATTCATAGACTCAGTGTTTTTGCAGCAATGCTTGGTGTGGTGAATAAGTGCATATACACTCCACAGATTGCTATTACCGAAAACCGTATTGTTATCATTATAAATTAGAAAAATTGATTTATTTATCTCCTCATACTCCACCACCCACCACAACCACCATTTTTCATGCACCATCACCACCCTATCATTAATCATCATCATCATCATCATCATCGTATCCTCATCATCATCATCCATCAATCGCATCATAATCGTCATCAGCTTCATCATCTTCATCATCATCAAAGCATTTCGTAAAAGCGCATTTGCCAAGGGATACAAATACGAACATGCATACAATGAAATACACGTTACGCGTTATCAAATCATAATGAAATAACCAGGACGGGTAGAAGTTTTTATTGTCCGGAAGTAACTAATAGTCCGGAGATTTAAGTACCTAGGTTTATAGTCGGGGATAGTCAAATCTAGAAACTACAGCCCGTCGGACTATAGTTACTAGGATGAAAGTCCGGCACGTGGGGATGCAAGTCCGAGGTGGACTAGCCCTCTTAGGAATGCAGTGTCCAAATATGAGACGGGACTATCAGTCCTAGTAGAGATTGGGTGGTGCTGGTTCGAGAAAGACTATCGTTCTTTATAGCCAGTGGCGGCGCCACAGAGGGAAAGAGGAATTTGCCGCCCACATGTCTAAAAATTGGCAAATGAGAACATTTTGGCTTTAAAAACAGCAAGATTGCGCACTTCATTTTTTTTTTTCTTTTTTTTTTTTATGTTTAGCATAAACATTACACTACCGCGTATTTGTGTATTTGCCGGGGTATTTTAAACTATATTTGGTCATTTCACCGACTATTGACAACCCCCCCCCCCCCATGATGCTTGTGCCGTTCGTTATATATTGATGAAAACTGTCGGGACGCTTTACTGGACCTACGGTACAAATCGTCCGTTCTCCACCTACATTGTTGAAACCCGCAATACTGAAAACACAAAGTCAGCAAACTAGTCAGAGAGGCTAATCATGCAGGACTGACTAACATAACGTTAGTAATAAACCCCATCTGTCAGCTAGATAGTCAAAACTGCATTGCTAGCTTATATGTTGTTATAACTAGTTAGGCCCTGAGACTAATGTGTAATGAGGTGCATGACTAGTTTGTTCATTCATAGGATTTGACTAACTTGTCCTATTGGCCTATACCAGCCTTTCTCAGGGCCAACTATCCAATCAAATCAGTGTCTTCAGTGGGTTTTCAATGTTGTTAACGTTTGATTTTATTATATATATTAGTAGTAGTAGTAGTAGTAGTATTAGTTGGTTATTAGTATTATCATTATCAATATTATTATTATTATTATTATAATTATTCATGCATTATATGAATATCCTGGTGTTGATCTCTGACTACAATGTTTTGGACAACTATACAAAGACACAATAAAAGACTCAAACAGCAGTCTCAATCAAAGATAATTTCTGCTATTTTATTGTCCATCTCGGTTAGCCATGGTTTTGGCTTGTAGCATAGCCACGAGCGATTCTGGAAACGTGCAATCTCTTCGGGGTAGGGTAGGTCAGGGGCAAGTTAAAGAGGCCTGTGCATAAAGGGGAAAGGGTAAGATTAAAGGGAAATGGGGGACTTTATGACACACCCCTCAACTTCTGGGATGAGAACGTGATCTCATGATGAGAAGAGCCTTGTTCTTTTGGAAATCATGACAAACAAAAGCCTTTTTAAAACATTTTCAAGTCAATGTTTTCCATTCCGTTTGTGTGAGTGTCATGCAGGAAAGCATATAAAAGACAGAATAAATTCATTGCATAAACGTGCATAGCGCGAGCAGTTCGGGGTGAAAAAAATATCAGTATCTCAATGTCACTGTCCAATCAATATCGAAAGTTCATCAGTTCAGGGTTGCAATAGTAAACTTGGTGTTAGAACATGCAGTTCACCGTTGGAATTTCCTTCACAGTTCAGTAAGAAAACAGAGCAGAGATTTAACATCGTTGCCCCAAAGTAATTCATGGGATATACCACACAAATTAAGTCACCACTCTGCTCAAAACATGGTCAAGGAGAAATATCTGCATAGTGGTAAGGTAGACACCACGTTTGAATGTGGCCACATGAGCCACAGGTAAAATACGTGAGAGCAATCAAGCTAAGGTGTCCACTTTCCGAAATTTCACAATTTCTTTTAATTAAAGGAACAATATAATTACTCTAAAGAAACATACTAATTAATATTTGCATATGTAATAGGAATCCTTGCATATTAAGTAGGAATCCTTGCATCCCATCATGAGTGCACCAAATAGTACGCAATGTTTTTAAAACCGGGGGAAAGTGCGCATCCGCATTGGCATTTTCTGCGCTGCGGTACTCAACCAATAATGGTATTGCTGCAGCGCCAAAACTCCAGTGAGTTAGCCTTGCATTCGTGCCTTCATTTTCTCAAACCATTCAGAGCCGTGTTGTCATTTTGAATGACTGAAGCGCCTCTACCAGGGTAAGTATGGCCTGCCAACTTCTTGATTGCCATTGATGGCGCACGGCACTCTTTCTCATTGGAGGAAAATTTGATTTTCACTGGTCCAAAGCTTCTACTCAGGTAGGAAGATCGGATTGCTCCTGACCATAATCATTCTTTCTGGACATAAAAACAGCTCCAATACCATAATTGGAGGCATCTGTCTGAATGATGAAAAGTCCTTTGTGAAAAGTCTGGCCCTGTTAGCGACTGGTTCTTCAGCCCAGTGCCTGTTGAGCTTCTGGAAAGGCCTCGTGACATGAGGAAGTCCACTTGACGGCATTGGGTGCAGTCTTCTTCGTAAGATCACCACAGGGTGCAGTGATCCATTGGTAGTGGTGGTACGAACCTTCTATAATAGCCTGTCAATCCCAGGAAACTACGCACCTCCTTCTTGGTGGTGGGTTGAGGGTAATTTTCAACTGAAACCAGTTTTGTCAGATCTGGTCTGACCTTTCCACCTTCCTACTCTGGGACCCAAGTAGGTGACCTCACCGCCAAGCAGCTTAAATGCTTGGGCTGGCTGTGAGTCCTGCTTTGCCAATCTTAGACAACACATCGTCGACATGGTTGCTGTGATCTTCCCAGGTTCCAGAGATAGATACTGATGTCATCTACATATCCTTTGCATACCGGAGCAGTCTTCCAAGAATAGCATCGCCAAACTCTGAAATGTTGCTGTGCTTTCTTCATGCAAAAGGCATAACCTTGTACTTGACACAAAGGCCAAATGGCGTCTGCAACAGGCTGCCGTCTCCTTGCATCTCACTAAGGGGCATTGGTAATTATCCTCTAGTAGATATATGGTCGAAATGTTCAGAAGCATCACAAGCGTCATCTAGAATGTCATCCACCCGTGGGGTCGGATAGGGGTCAAACACGGTCATTGTTCAAACGACGAAAATCTGTGCACATACGGGTGCTCTGATCACTCTTTGGAACGATACTATCGGTTGACGAAAGGGCTTATAGACCTTTCTATAGTCCCATATCAAAAGCTGGGTCAAGTTCCTCTTTAAACACTGTCTTTTGGCATGTGGTAGTCTGTATGGTTGTGTCGAACTGGTGTACACCGTCACTTTAAAGTGTGTTGTATCATGTAGTGCGACCAGGGACCAGGGAATCAGAAAAGACATTATCATGCTTCTGAAGAAGTTTCATACCCTCTTCACGTTTGCTCATCTCCGAGCTTCAGATGGGATGGATGTTGACGTCTCTATAAGTCTGCGTTTTGCTGCAAGACAGGCGAATGGATTTCCGCTTCATCACCATAGTGTGGGGCTTGTGGTTCTTCCGTGGACTGAAACCTGAAACTCATGCATTCAGCAGCGTCGGGCTTAATAGGATAAGAAGATGCAAAGGGAGGATATGCTTCCTGTTATGTTTGACCCATGTGAGTCTATATGTGTGGGTGACACCTGATCTAAGATGCGATAAGGTCCCTGCCAAGACTTCTTGTTTTTGGTGGATGGCAGTAGAACCAGAACTAGTTGTCCTTTTGAGAATGTTCTCTCTTAGCCTTTTTCATCATACTGGGCCTTATCTTGTTCTGAGCTTGGGACAAGTTCTCTTGAACCACGTCAACCATCTTTGATCGTTTTCTCCGATGTCCATGACATACTGAATGACGTTTTTCCCAGCGGAAGTGGGGAACAGTCCACTCTTTTCTAAGAACATCAAGGGGACCTCGGACAGGTCTACCATATAGGAGCTCGAAGGGTGAGAATCCTGTGCTCTTCTGAGGCCACTCTCTGTATGCGGAAGAGCATATAGGGGATGTACTGATCCAGACATCGAGTTCTTGGCGATTGAGCCTTCAGCATGACTTTAGTGTTTGCATGAGCGCTCGCGAGGCCTTTGTATCAGGGTGGTATGGATACCTCGAATTCGTTGGACGCCCTAACAGCACACACCTCCTCATCAGACGTTGACTGAAGTTGTTCCTGGTTGAAAGGATCTCCTTGGAATTCCAACTCTGGAGAAGAGCTGTGGGACTAGCTCTTTTGCTATGGTATTAGCAGTCACATCGGCTAAGGGGAATAGCTTCTGGAAACCTGCGTTCGTAGTCGACTATGACCAAAATGAACGCTTTCTATTTCTACTTGGAGTCATAGGCAAGGGTCCTACAATATCCATCGCTATGCGCTCAAAAGGAACACAATAATAGCATAGGCTGCAACAATGGGGCCTTAGGCTGCACTGGCCTACTTGGTTACTTGGCATTGTGGAACAAGGATTTGACATCATAGGACACTTCCCAAACACTCAAGGCCAGTAGAAAGATGAGAGGATCCTTGTCCTTTTCTTTTCCACTCCTAGATGTCCAGCCATTGGGAAGGATCATGGGCTATGGAGAGTATTAGTTTCCTATACTTGGTTGAAACAACCACCGCTTGTTTCTCTCGGTGGGGATTCTTCTTGGACTTCCACTTTCTGTGAAGAATGTCATTCTCCCAGAAGAAACAAAGTGGTTGTTATCACAAACATCGTCGGGGAGGGATTGGTACGATCCTATCCCTGCAGTGATGGATCTTCCTTGAGCCTTTTTTTTTTCTTTTTTGGGGGGAGGGTTCATGTGGGTTGATATCCATCCACAGCTGGTCATCTATCAGCTTGTTTCTTGTTGCAGTAGAGTCAGGGAAGAGGCTGATAGCTGTGTTACTATCTTCGGCTTGCATTGAATGTTTCAGTTGAAGTCACATCTTGCTTTTCGGGACTCAAGAGACTTCTATTTGTTGTTGGAGTTTCTTATTCATACTTCGTGCCACCCATATTCTCGATGTGTACATCAGCAGAGGATTGCTATTGCACGAACAGGCTTAGGTCTTTTTCTTTGAGGTACACCCCGTAGTTCCTTAGGAAGATTGCATATAATGGTCGCAAAGGATCCAATTCAGCCCTGGCCCTTAGGATCGCTTTACGGTCAACCCCAGCTTCTCTATCCCACTTCCAAAACAATTGTTCTAGGCTGGTGGTGATCTTCAAACATGGACTGTTGCTGCTCTTGAATGTGACTCCGAACTTCGTTCCTGTAGGTTTCTGCATTGATTTCATATTGGTGCAGGATGGCAATCTTCAAGGATGGGTAGTGATTCCACTTGTCCTTGCTTAAAAATTGGTATGCCTCCCTTCTTGTCTGTGCTAATTTGGCCCATGATAGGAACCCATGTGTCTTCTGGCCATTTGTTTATGGTTGCCACCCTCTCAAAACACTCAAAGAATCTCTAACTTCCCCATCATTAAACTTTGGTGCTTTGATAGAGGACTTGCCTCACATGGGTCGTGATGTGGTGTGGTGCTTTAGGATGAAGCTTTCAGTTTAAGCACTTCTATTTCATGCCTTCGCTGGGCCTCTGCTTCCTCCCTTTCTTGTTGCTTCTCACCTTTGCAAACGCTCTTGCCTCTAACTCATCTTTTCTTTTCTTTAATCTCATTGTTTTTTTCAGCTTCAGTCTTTCTTTTTCCATTTCTATTTCTTCAAGCCTTATTTTGAACAGTTTGCTCGGATATAGCTTGCTAACTTCTGCATCATTGCCTTTGGGTTCATCAATGTCACTCATGATTGTTTTGGCAGAAATACGGATACGTTATCAATGCAATATAGCTATATGTAAAATTGAATGGACCCTAACCAGTTTGCTTCCTCATGTACATATAACTCCCTGTTGACCTCAATTTTTAGCCAAACTCACTGTCAGTTGGTCCTGGTTCATCTCAGTTTCAGCTTCAGTTTCACGCGTAATAATGTCTTTCACCTCATCAGCGTTGATGATATCAGGAATATAACTCAATCTAAGTGCCTTGAAAAAATATCAGAAATACATCCAGTTCAATGAACTCAAAGAATCCCATTTCATTGCTCTGATTGAATTCAGATCATCCTCTTCATCTCATCAGCTCGAATTAACAGCATTATAAAATGCCAGGATTGATTGATGAAAAAAAATGAAATCAGAAATTGTTCTAATTCCATATCTCCTTGCTGGGAAACACATCAAATCACATACATACACAGCCGCTATCAACCTATTACTTGTGGTGACACAATTCACTCAAGTTCCACAGTGGTTGTTATTCATGATCCACACCGCTACAGATAGCTTGTGGTGTACTATTACCCAGGCAGTTTCAAGTTAAGGAAACTTCTGCTCTTTCGAGTCTTTCGATCCCGCGCTTGCCACCAAATGTTGTATCTCTTACTACATGTTTGGACAACATATACAAAGACACAATAAGAATCACCAGCATCCAATCAAATAATATGTCTGCTATTTTTTGTCCATCTCGGTAGCCAGTTTTGGCTTGTAGCATAGCCACAAGCGATTCGGAAACGTGGCAATCTCTTCGGGGTAGGGTAGGTCGGGCCAAGTTAAAGAGGCTCCATGGCACTAAAGTGAAAGGGTTAAGCTGGAAAGGGAATGGGGACTTTATACCCTGGAAATTGTTCATGATTACACCGTTGAGTTCGCACTAAGGAATGGAAATGCTCTTAAGTCCTCCTTTCAATTTATCATACCAATCCCACCTCTCCGCTTGTTATCATACCGTCGGGACTAGTTTCCACCAGGCTAGTCCAAACCATGCATGCTAGCTTTGAATGCCATGACTAACGTTTGTTAGTTAAAATGGTCACCATCTGGACTAACTTAACGTTTAGTCATAAACCAGTCATGCAACTAGCCTACGTTAGTCATGCATGTAGACAACTCTCCAGCTAGTCAGCTGGTTAGTCAAGCGTTGCATTACTAAAGTTGTTGTTAGTCATGCAAGTTAGTCATGCATGCAGGACTAGTATGCTACTCCTATATGTTAGCCATGCCTGTTTGACTAGCTTTTAACGTAAGTCAAAACGGGCACCATCTGGACTACTTAAAGTTAGTCTTTACTCTGACCATTTATGTTTTCAGTGCAATACTTGGACCGGTGTGGATGGGGTGGATTGAATCTTTTTAATTGTTAATTAAAAAAAGGGACCGCTTTCAAACCCCAAAAGTAACCAATATAGGCCTATAAAAGAACACAAATAGCACAAGTGTCGCGAGAGGTTTTGTCCAGGAGAGATCCGCAACATGGAACAACGTTTTGAATCGTGAACCTTGTACATGACATACCAGACACGTCGACAGTTACAGGGTGGAGACCTTTTGAGGAACAAACTCATCTCCAAATTTACTTGATCGTTTTAACAACCTACCGAAACGTTTCGAGGGTTATTGGACAAACAAGCACGAAAGAAACGGCAAACGTTATTTGAACTGCCTGCTTATCCTAATCGTTCTTAGAAAACATGCCTAGGAATTTTTTCGTTTACTAATCATTATCTATTCATAAAAACGGCGTATTTCGGCTTATTTCATCAGGTTTTGATCTTATAATGGTACGCAGTCCAATATCCAAAAAACTGGTTCGAAATGAGGGCGCTTCTCTCTTGAAATGTCTCTTTAAGTTTGACGTTCGGACACAATTCTTGTTTTCTCGAATTCTGTTCAAAATCGGACTCTGTATTGATGGGGAGGGGGAGGGGAAGAGTTAGTAGGGGACTGAATTCATTTCGTAAGTTCATTGTTTCATAACATAATATAAGTCCAAAAATGCATATGGTTTTAGTGTTCGATAATTCACTAATATTTCATAAATTAAGTCTGCTGTTTAATCCCTAATTATCACAAACTTTTATACTTACAATGCTCGTGTAAAGCTAGAAGTAAATTAACCCTCGTCTACGAGCCTCTTTTTGTAACAAAACTCCCAGAGGGGGTTGGTTACGCCCCCCCCCCCCCCGTATTTCTTACTGAACATTCGATTCCTGTAAATTTGGTACCACGGGTGCTTTGAAATTGTTCTTTTTCTTTCTTTCCTTGGTATCAAAATGAATACCAACATTTCCATTTGACTTTCAACTATGACGTCATATGTTTTGGAAAGTAACGAAATACTGAAATATCAGGTGAAATTAATATGCGCATTTTTAGCGACTCAGAAATAGTATTATAGCACTATCTCTCCACTATATTCAACGATCATTTGCCATCAAGTAGAGCCAAAGACGGCATAAATCGGGATATTCCTAACATTTCTGGTGAAAATTGAATCTTCCCTTATGTGTGTCAATGAAATTGACAATTTGCTAACGTGCGACTTTATGACTCATTGTGACGTAATGCTAGGCCAGTTGGTACCATTGTTGATATCAATGGAAAGAAGAGGACCATAGCTATCCCCTTGGTACCAAAATAAAGTGTCCTGTGTACTTTCTCTCCGGGTTTTGCCATCCCCTACCTCCTTTGGGATCACCCTGGATCTTACCCCTCCGGGGGATTTTTGTTTTGATGAAATGTAGCAAAATGTCAATTGACATTACCTTGATAAGTTGGACCAAAGAAAGGGGTTAGCAAGCCTGGGGAAACCTGAAGGGGTTCCCCCCCCCCTTCGGTAGACGAGTTTAATAGTTTTCGGCTATATTATTATTATATGCGATCTTTTGAGAATATATGTTGAATTGACAATATTGACTCAGGTGATGATGGACATAAATCTTAGTGGACATACACCACTGGTACATAGTCCCCTGGACCTGGTATCTGATCGTAATGCCCAAGTGGACAACAAACTGGGTATCATGTCCCATGGCCCATGATAATAGAATTCATTCGGTTGGACAACTAACACGGATATCCTTTGTCTATTGACATGGCATCGTCCATGAATTCCTTGGACACTACACTGGTATATGGTCCCTTGGACCATTGTTCTGGTATAATGTCCAGTGGACACTAACACTGAATCTATGGGTCCCCGGACCCTGGTTAACGGATATTATTGTCCCTGTGATACTACACCTAGGATTTGTATTTCATGGTTACAGTGCTCTTCCTGAGTTATAGTTGTATATCCGTGGTATTGTGATATTATTGTGATATGATAGCATCAGACACTGCCTGCACGTAAAAATATTACTCAACTGAGTCAAATCTTACCTTTCGATAGTAGAAAGGGAATGCGCCATTTGAGAAGATAATTGCTACTCAGCTGTGTTGAGGTCGCCTTTACTCAATTTGATGATTACAAAATGACAACAATTTGGGGTAAATCTAACTCATTCATGGCCGAGTCAGGACTTACTCATCTATGGCCGAGTAAGATTTACTCCTTTTCTCAGCCAAAAGGGTTTCCCCTATTTTACTCTGCAACGGGGTCAAAAATCTTAATCATTTGATATTGAGTAAAATAACCCCCACTTTTTTTGAGCAAAAATATTGCCCTCAATAGTTGAGTAAGAAATTTGTACTCAAACTAAGGAGTAAACAATATTGAGTTAAAAAACTACTATGAAAATGAGTGCTTGGCTCAAACCCAATGGAGCGAAATAGCAATTTAACTCATTCAGCAGTGGAACTTATCATCTTCAGTCGTGCATAACAGGCCATTCATAGATAAGATGATCAACTTAGAACAGCACCTACATACACACAATAAAAGAAAAAAACAACAAAAACACAATTGGTTTTGTGGTGGTATAGGATACTATGTTTAAAACAACTTAAAAATAACAAGTTATTAATATAGTAACAAAGGAAATAAACAATAAAACAATATAACACGGTTATTATAACAGTATAACATTATACAATCAGAGTCATTTAGAGGAAAAGACAGGAATTTTTGTTTCGGGGTATCAAAACTATCATGTATAAAGGATAAGATGGGCGAAATAATTGAGTAGTGGATTGCTGGCGGAGCCGGGTGTCCACTATGATAAAAAATTGGACCCCTATACTTTATGACACAATAATGGATACCCCAGACAAAAAGCCTGGTCTTATTCTCTTCTTATTCCATTGAATTTATCACTTATTTGAAAGAAATTACCTTCCCATTTAATGATTAATCCCCTTGATTGAGTCTAGTTAGGCCACTGCTTTAGTATTTCTAAGCTTTCCCGAATCAGACCAGCCAGGAACTTCAGGTTGGTTGCTCCGCCAAGGTTACAATGGTTTGTTAGACAGAGCTTATTGTATGCCAAACCAGAAAAAGCGGGCATGTTTCAAAGGCTATATGGGCAATTCCATGGCAAATGTCCCCTTGAGCCTAAAAATGAAATTCATTTTAATGCACCAATAACATTAAACCCTGGAAAAAAGGACACCTCTGCAGAAATCTGCATTCTAAATTGAATTTCAGGTTTTTCTTATTGTTTTGGCCACATTTCAACAATATTAATAAAAAAAGAAAAATTTTGCAATTTTAGTAACATTGGATGCTGTCAAATATTTCAGTCCTGGTATTGAGCCACTAAAATGTATTTATTTCTTAACCAAGGGCGAAGATACATAACTTTTATAATTGACACTTTGAAATCAAATGCAGTTATCTAGAGGGTGCTTTTGAGTTTAAAGTTTGCTTCTCAGATCTGATTTTTCCACGAAGGTATGTAACGTCCATGACGGTTTTATTACTATTTTTTCCGTAATTACACTAACAGGCAATTGATTTAATCTATTTAGTATACAATGTTTATGTACATATATGGAGAATAATAACATGTGAAAAAAATAATCATACTAATTAGAAATTGCTAATGAACGTCAGGCAGTTACCGTCATGGACATTACATCATGGACGTTACAATGTAAACATCTCCGAAATGGGCATTATGTGATCGTTTGGTTTATTGGTTTAATGTTTAAAATATCATGTTTTTGATGTCAGAGAATATATTCTTGCAGTTTTCATGACATTTTGATGAGAGAATTCTTTAAAAATGGACCCATTTTAGGTCAAAATTGGGCACGAGGGCGCTTTACCTCATTTCTCTCAACTTTTTACCTCTACCTAAACGGGTAACACTGGAAAGATAATCCATAAGTTTTAACTGTCAAGAAGTTCACCTTCATTTTAGTTTGTGGCAGGGCCTACAGTTTATTTCTTGGAAAATACTCCCATTGATTGTACAGGGGAAACGTGGCCATTGGACCCTGTGCTTTCAAGTAGGCCACATTCATGCAAAAATTCAAATGAATGTGACAGGCAACAATAAAGTAAGGATGCTCAAAAATTAGTGGCAGTATATATTGGTTACTACAGTGGTATATGTAAGAGCAGGTTTTTTCAAAAAGGCGTGTGTGAAAAAACAAATAGAAAAGCGCCCTCGTGCCCAAGTTGACCTAAAATGGGTGATCTTGAATAATACAATTTTCAAACATATGTAAACCTTCAAAAACAGGATTCTAGGCATCAAACAAACTGATAAGCATTGCAATAAGCACACACCTATGGGTTATCAATTTCGAATGTTGAAAATTCAAATTATGTAAGTCCCATGAACATTCACAAACATTGTAACATCCATGACATACATTTGGGAGATTGTTTCTATATATAAGAAGGGGCTTTCCTTATTTTTAATTCAAAGTAAAATAAAGTGTTACCATAGTTAAAATTACTAAACAGGAAATAATGAAACTGAGATTGCAACTTCAGAGAGTTTTAGTATAACTGATGTCCAAAAAACTGCTTGTCATTTTCGGAACGTCCATGACGCCGACTTCTACAGCTCTTTTTGTTAATTAACTAGAGCTTTATAGATGTTTGATGTTTTTGTTAACATTAGGATGTTAGCATCAATACCAGACTAAAATTATTAACTTCCTAGGCTTTCAAGTATGTTGGAATACATTTTGAAATACAAGTATCGTCTGCTCTTGTGAACATGCACGTTAACCCACACAAAGATGACCTATGGCCTGGTATGGAACTTTTGACCTTATCAACATAGGAAGGTTCTCATGTTGCATCATGATCCAACTTACATTTACCTACACCTCACCAATTCCAACATGATACCAAAGATACAGAAGAGGCCTCATTTGTAGGCTAGATGATAGTTGGAATAGCAGATTCCCAATACTTTACCAAACTCGTCCACATTAAAGTTGTTGCGTTTCCCTAATGACATAGCGTTCGGCCTGACTTTTGACTGTGAGATGCAGAATTCCAATTAATAAAAAAAAAAAAAAAAAAAAAAAAAAAATTTAAAAAAAAAAAAAAAAAAAAAAAAAAAAAAAAAAAAAAAAAAAAAAAAAAAAAAAAAAAAAAAAAAAAAAAAAAAAATAAAAAATTTTTTGTAAAATAATAAAAAAAAAAAAAAAAAAAAAAAAAAAAAAAAAAAAAAAAAAAAAAAAAAAAAAAAAAAAAAAAAAAAAATTAAAAAAAAAAAAAAAAAAAAAAAAAAAAAAAAAAAAAAAACCAAAAAAAAAAAAAAAAAAAAACAAAAAAAAAAAAAAAAAACAAAAAAACATTTACAAAAACATTGTATGACTTCTGACCTTGATATGTGACCTTTGACCTCATCAATGTATCAAACGTTCCCGTGTTGCATCTGATGATTCCAAGTACATTGCAATACGCCTCGCCAGGTCTAACACATATCAACATATAGAAAGATGCTTGTTTAGAGATATGATAGTTTGAAATAAGAAACTTCCATACTTACAATTATGTAAACCAGCTCGTTAAAGTTGTGATGCCCCAATACACTATCCGATGAGGATGATTTTTGAATATGTGTGCACAATTCTAAACAATAATTAAAAATGTGGATGACCACATAATATGATCTTCGACCCGTAGCATGTGACCTTTGAAATATCAAGGATTGAAGTTCCGTTGTTTATTTCGACCAATATACACAACTATATACCTCACCAGTTCAAAGCAATGACCATATGTATAGGGTTAACATGAAATGGTTAACGGACAGAACACACACACCCCACGCACGGACATACACACGGGCACGCAGAAGAATCCCTATGTGCACTCTTGCTCGCAGATGACACAAAAAGTGGTTGCAGAGAGCTTACATTACTCCAGAAATAGAATTAAAAATGACAAACCTGCTAGTTTCCCTCCTACTCTTATGACACATCATGTGTGAGCATTCCACCACAACACAGTGAAAAATTGCCTGATGGCCTGTTTAATGCATACGGAAGGCAACAAAATGTAATTCTAACTAACAGAAAATGTGAGGAACAATGCACCATAAAAACAGTACTCTCTTAAAGTATTGATAAATAATAAAGAAAATTTAACAATATCCACAAGATACAACTTTACAACTGGTTTGCAAGTGGTTGCCATCAACATCATCCTGGTATTCATTTGTGGAAAAAAAAAGGCATTTCCAATTTCTGAACCACAATCAAAGCAGTCACATATCAAAAATAAGCATGCGTAAGCCAGCAACCCTGGAGAGTAATTCTTTTTTTTTTTTTATAGGGGTCCAACCACTAGCTGGTTCCATTGTGCTATATACTGACCACTATCGCTTTGATCTTGTTAATTGTTGCACTGGAAAAGTGAAACGCCAATCATTTTCAGATTGTATTTGTAAGAACAAACGTATTAGTTTTTATCATGAACCTGTTTGAAGAACGAACATATTTTTTATTAACCTGCTATCTCTGAACAAGACATTGATACTTCCACAACATAATGGGGTGGTAAAAACAACAACAAACAGGGGTATTCACTGTCAAAACACTCGAGATGTGCACCTCAAGAATGTCATGGATTTGTTCTTTTTTGGCGTGATGATAGATATGATAGTGAAAGACACTTTTGAGAGGGCCCATAACTTGTAATGGAACTTCTAGAACTTTGAAAATCATATCTAGGGTATGGTTTGGGGCATGAGAATTCAATCTGGCATCCAAAATGTGATAATTCCTTTACTTTTAAAGTTATTTTGGTGTAAAAATGACAATATCTTTCATCTGGGGAACATGTTTGGGTTTGGGTGTGGCCGGCGGTTCAAACTCCGCAAGTAAAACAATATTTTACTGTCCATTTTTTGTGGAAATACAATAATAATTACATTAGCAAGGAATAAGGAGTTACAGGCATATGAAACCATCCTAATTTTGCATTTGACATACATTGACCCCCTGTTGAAAAATCAATGTTGACATTGCACAACCACCCCTCTACTTCAGAAATGTTGAAGATACATCACTAAAGAACTATTATTGAAAGAATCAACTTGTGTCTCGATGTCTTCATGTTTTCAGCACAAAACACTTTTGTTGATATGCCATAGAATGTAGATGGGATATACTGTGGCAGGTACAATGACCTTTGGGTCACATATACTTTGTGTGGTAACTTTGAGTGTGTATTTTGTTGTGAAAAAATGAGACACCAGGTAGGTCTTTCAAGGAAAGTTGTTTAATGATATATCTTCAACATATTGAAGTAGAGGGGGTGGTGTCCAATGCAGGGGCGGATCCAGGTTGAAAACGTCAAAATTATCGGGGGCTGAAAGGCTAAACTCGTCCAAAATGGGCTGATTTTTGGCAAAATGTTGCAGAATTACCGGAGGGCGCGCGCCCCCTCCGCCCCCTCCCTGGAATCGCGCCTGCAATGGTCAAACAGTGGTTTGCAGGGGGGTCAATAAAGTACCAATACCATTTTTGAGCAATAAGAAATTGACTGGCTGGGTACGTGATACTGTTATGATGGTAGGGCCTGTTAACTGACAATCAATTTAATTTAAAATGAGTAGCAAATTAATTTTACAAGCTTTTGTTACTATTTTTTTCACAGGTTACTATGTCCAGCATATATGTGGTTTCCTGTGTTAAAATCAATAATTTGAACCTTTCAAAGAAAGGATGAAAAATGGCCGCCAAATTGGGTAGAGTTTTTTTGGACACCTGTATTTTGTAACAAAGGTGAATGATGTTAAAAAATCAGGGTTTAGAAGTGATAATATCCTAGTAAACATCAATGAGGTGAATGCAGAAACAGTAATTACACAGTTAATTATAAATGTTTCCTGAATTCCAGAATAATACTAGATGCAGGTTCATTTTACTGAGTAGAATGCACATGGTAGCTATGATGAGTGTGTGATGATATGATGATGTTTCTTGGCTTCCGTCCCATAACGGGGGGGAGGAGGGAGGGGCAAATCTCTTACTCCTTTTTCTCCTCCCTGCCTGCAGCGTATTCCTTCTCATTTCCTACCCTTTCCTTCTCTGGTGTTTTCCTTAGCCGCTTGCAGGGTTTTCCCTTAGCTTCTTTCTGGCTGGCCCCTCCCCTTACGCTCAATTTAGGATCCCTTTTAATATCACGGCTTTCCCCTCTCGCTTGTCTCCTCTTCGTCTAACGTAACGATTTCCTTACCTCCCGTGGTTATTGTCTGCACTGCTTCCCTGCTTTCTATTTTCTTCACTTTCCTACGTCTTTAAGTTATGCTGCCCTGTTCGCATTTTTTTGACCTACCTTCTTTCGTTCTTCCCTTCACCTGCTGCCCCCCCCGGGGTTTTTTTCTATTGCATCGTTAATCGCCGATTTGTGATTCCGTAAATGTGGTTCCGACCTCTCGCTGCAGACTCCTGTTCACTTCGCGCCTCTAATTTTTAGTTCCTTTTCTCACTTTCGGATCCTCTTTCTATCTTTCATCAGTACTGCAGCTCTCTCCTTGTATACATTTTGGCTCTTCATGTTCTAGTACCGCATACATTACTATGCTTCTTCCATCTGGTTTTTCTCTCTGATAATGCCCATAGTTCTTTTAGCAATTTCCCTTTTTTCTCTTGGTCTTTGCTTTTCTGATTCCCCTTCTCGTATAATTACTCCTCATCCGCTCTGATCCGCTTTTTTTCACCTCGCCTACCGTATACGTTTGTTGCTACCTGTTCCCTTTTTGGCTTTCACTGTTACCGCCTCTCTGCGGCCTCTTCCCTAGTTTCTTTTACCTTTTTCCGCTCTGTTCCTCGTTACCCCCCTCTTTTACTCGGAGTTTGGCTCCTTCCTTTCGCTCATGGATCCATTACGTCCTCTATTCGGTTTTTTCCCGCCGTTGCTGGTTGGCATTATGGTTTTTTTTGGTTTTTTTTTCCCTTTTTGTTTTTTTTTGTTGTGTCCGTGTTTCTTCTTTTTGTTTTTTTTCCACTCCTTACTGTGGTTTACCCTCGCCGTTCTGTCTACGTTCCTCCTCCAGTTTCTTTCCTCTCCCTTTTCCTTCTTCCACGGCATCTTGCGATTCCGTTGCTTGCCTTCATCTTTCTCCTCACACGTTTTTCCTTCCCTTCTTCAGTCCTTGTCATGTCCCCCTTCTACGCTCCTTCGAGTCCTCTTCTTCCTCTCTTCTAACCCTCTTACCACTTTCTTTTCCCTCCAGTTTTCCCTAGTCCCTTCGTTAGGCTCCGCAATATTGTGTCCTTTCTCCACCACGTCCCTCTTCTTTTTCTTTACCTTTTTTGTATTTTTGGGCTGCCTTGCACTTATTAGTTTTTCTGACCTGCTGCTCTGGATCCTTTCGCTTCTGCCTGTCTTCACCACACTGCCTTCAAGCGTTGCCTTCTCTTCTTACCCTTTTTCTCCATCCTTCTCTTCCATTCTTCAGCACTCATCTTTTCAATTGTTATCTTTCCTTGTCCCTCCTTCGTTGCTTGCTTCTCCTGGTCTTCTGTTGGTTTTGTATACACCTTTACTGGCTAAATCTTCCTACGATTTTTCCTTATCCATTATCTTCTTATTTACTCTCTTCCCCGGCGCGTTATCTTGTCACCCTCGACCTCAACCTTTTTCAGTGTTCCGTTCCCTTTTATCGCTGGGAGCCCTCCCCAGTTTCACTCGTGTTCTTTTATTGTATTTCTGCGTGTACCTTACCGTCTCCTTCCCAAACTTTTTCGATTTAATATGTCACGGTCTGTGCTTTTTTAGTTGCTCGACGGGAGACAGCCTTTTCCGACTGCTTCACGGTACTTCCGCATCCCGTTTCTTACCTGTGATTTTCTCCGATCCCACCTTCGGGGGCTGCCTTCCGTTCCCTTCTTTAATCCCCCCCCAGCCCCTTATACCGCGTCTTGCTCGGTCTTCCTTCTCCCTAGGTAACCCCCCTTCACATTCCTCCCTCATTTATGTCCTCTTTCTTATTTCTCTTTTTTTTCATCTTTTCTTTTTTTCACCCCTTGCCGCTCTCACCATTACTAACCACTCTGGTTACTCCATCCTCTGCCTCTCTACTTCTAACTTTTTTACCCTATCAAACCGTGTTCCCTTCAGTATTTGTTGCAGCAACCCCCTATGCTCCTTCTACCTTACTCCTTTTCCTGTCCATTCCGCCTTTTCCTTGCTTTTATGTTACTTCCTTTCTTGTTCATGTTTCTTCCAGTTTGTCCCCTTCTCTCTCGCACGGTACATGTTTATTATCCCTTTCTTCTGTGTTTTTTCTTGTCTCCACCCCCCTTTTACTTTCGCCCTAAACCACCCGGTGCCCTAGCTTACTCTCCTCTTTGTTACCCTCTTTTGCATTTATCCTGTATTTGTGCCGTATTTATCTTTTCCGTCTTACCTTCAAACCTCTTTTTCCCGGACGATCCACCATTTTCACCTTCGTCATTTTTGCCCAACTCTCTTAGTTCTTTTTCCGCGTCTCTTCGGTGTGTGGATTTCATCTTTCGGGTTCCAAAAAACAAACAAAACCAAAACCGACCCCTCCCCCCCCCCCCCACCACCCCCAAACCCAACATAACCACACCCCCACCACACCCCCCCCCCCCCCCCCCCACCAACACCCCACCCCACACCCACCAAAAAACCAAAAAACCCAACCCACCCCCCACCCAACCACCCGCCACACCCCACACCCCAAATTCCAAAAAGAAAAATTTCCCCCAACCCCCACACCCCCACCACCCCCCACCCACACATCCCCCCCCCCCCCCCCCCCCCCCCCCCCCCCCCCCCCCCCCCTACCCCCCCCCCCCCCCCCCCCCCCCCCCCCCCCCCCCCCCCCCCCCACCCCCCCCCCCCCCCCCCCCCCCCCCCCCCCCCCCCCCTCCCCCCCCCCCCCTGGGTTGGTGAAACTGGTAGTAGGCTCTAAATTGCCGTACAAGCACCAGCACCTCTGCTTGTTTGCACGGATAAACCATGGTATCCAAGAATTGCCAAATGCTGAGAGCCTGGCCGGATACTCCCAAATACAACACCTGGTATATTTTAACACAGTTACGCGATTATGCAAAGATATTACATTCAATGCCTCAGTGCCACATTAGAAATGAACTGGCTGGGTACTTGATACGAACCGCCTACACAATGATGAATGGTTGGGTTCTGAGCGAAAGGTTTCAGAAAATTATCCAAGTTGGTGCCCTCCTGAAATGATAACAAATATCAGATAAGTCAAAACATGTAATTGTTTAACAGTTCTGCAACTAACATATACATTTACAAACCCCAAATGTGACACAACAGTGCAGGAATCAAGCCTCCTGAACTGAAATGATAAGCTTCTAAAGGGCAATAACAACTATCACTTTACTTTAATGGCCACAAAAGAAAATAGAAAACAAGAACGAACTTCTTTACCAGACTAAATTTACACACACACACACCCACCCACATGAGACTATATAATTTGTTATTAGTTAGATAGTTAAAATAGGTAACTTATAGTCAATACAAAAATAATACAAGGTTGTTATAAAACCTTGCCTGATTTTTTATACTTCTTTGTCGTGTACGCGAGTACATGCCCGTTCGTTAAAAAAACTACCCTTTACTTGTTTTTGTAACGAGATGGGTCCACCTTGAAATGGCAGTGGCCCCTGGGAGCCAACCCTATATACACAGGTATAACCCTATACTATTGCCATGTGTGTCCCTGATCTGGTGAAGATTTGGAGTTTCTTTTTTCGTTGCCACAGTTTACTTATTTTTAGCCCTTTGTAATAATCCCGAAACAAAACAAAAAACAAACCAAAACAAAAAGCACCGAACTTTTACTTGCTGAAAAATATGAAATTTGAATGTATTCTTTTGACTAATTTCAGGCTTGAAATGAGAGGGCAAGGGACTTATTTAACTGAGTATTAGCTTGTCCCCGCTCTCTTTTTAATTTTTTTCTCAAGGGCTCCACGAGTAAAATTCTCCATGCCACTAAATCCTTGTTAAAGAAAGTTAAAATTTAGCTTTCTGGCATTTGGACATTTTATTCAGATTTACCGCTTGGATTGGTAAAAAATTATATCCCTCGTTATTTATTACAGAGCTCTACAGCCAGGGGTAATTTTCTTTAAAGTGCCCTGGTTCTGAATTGTTTAAACTGTATACAACCTATGCCTTCAAGCATGGCTATTGTAATCCTTACCTTATGAAAATCATGAAGAATTCCAAAGCTTTCTTTAGCAGAAGCACGTCCACCTCTCTGAAGTGATTTCTTACATGAAAGAGGTATGCAGAGGTTGCTAGTACAGGGAAGGCCACACACATTTCTCTCATATGAATCAAAAAAAGGGTAGAGAAAGATTACGTAAGTTCAAGGGAAAAAAAATCATGTTCAATGGGCAGAAGCCTTGTAAAGTCAGAGTTAGTCGGTCAGAAAATGTGTTTAATTGTTATTTGCCAAAAAAATATACCATGGATGGCTTTGTGGGATGCTATACACATGATGGACTAACATACTTACCTAAATATGATTTTCAACAAAAGTTTTGAAAGGAATCTGCAGCCCATGTAGGTTTTACTTTCCAATACATGTAAACAAAAACATCGAAAAAAAGCTGTGTTGAAAAAAAAAAGTCAAGTGTAGCAGATAAGGCGGTCAGGTTACGGAACTCCCCAAAAGTCATGACGTACATGTATTACACGCCAACTTAGCCAGAGAGATGCCTACGTCCATTGACGTTGCATGTTGCTGCAATCAGCACATTTCAAGTCATCGTATATTAAAATAATGACTGTTTCTGGTGCAATGGTCAAGAATATTTTCACGAGATGTTCCATTCAACGAGGCGTAAGCCGAGTGATGGAACATGACATCTTTCAAAGAGTGAAAATATTATTACCTTTGCACAATGGTAAAACGTTCATCGCGTAAAAACAAAATTAGACAGGTCTCGAAAAATAAACAAAAAAATAAAACAAAACTAAGTATGTTCAGTGGCAACACCCGCACCATAATTGGCGAGTCGGTTGGTCGAACGCGATTTTGGCCCGCATTTACCAGCGCCGACTCTGCGCGTCAGTGCGCGCCGCATGCAGAGTGCAATAGTCTTTACGTGGGAGTGCAAAGCAAAAAGATATTGCACTGCAACTGTAAACTTGTCAAATAAAAATTCATTATGCACACCAAGAAGTTTAGCCAATCAGCATTTGCAACAGAAGACACACCTCCACTGAATGCTTGTCTTCATTGCCTTCTGACCTCAAATGACCCAAATTTCACATTTCTTCTGAAGTTGTTAGCCTTTGTTCCATGAAAAGCCTTCCATATTAAACCTTCACAAATTTCATCTTTCTGGCAGTACCACTCTTATATGTCGACTTTTTCTGTTCACTGTGACTTTAAGTTATTTTGTTTGTAAATTTAGTATCTGACAAGTTCACACTAACATTTGCTGCATGGCGTTAGTATTGATTATTAACCATTCCATTCAACACCCAATTACCTCCTATTGAAAAGGCGGTCTCGAACCACAAAATGTCCCCGCCGTCGGATAGTAAATGGAGGGGAAATATAATTGAAGATCATAGGGAGAATTGTGATGGAAATAAGTGGTTCTCAAACCACTGAGCCTGCTGCCATGCAGTTGCAATTTGACGGTATCAATTGTTGACTTCATTGACCATACAACTATTTGTAGTGTTGGACCTAGATTGACCCTATTGAACTTGAATGACCGTCAAAAGTTTCGGCAATGAATGCTTACTAAACCCATCAGTTTTCATGACCCATACTACCATGTGTAAGGATTTGACCTTGGATGAACCACATGACCTTGAAAAGGCCATCAAAATTTTGGCCACTGAATGTTGGACCACACCCACAAGGTTTCATCATCCTACCACATACTTGGCGAGTGGACCTTGATTCGACCCACATGACCTTGAAATGACCTGACAAAATTTTTGGCACTGAATGCTGACCACACCACCCAAGTTTCATCATCCTACCCACCTACTTAGTGGTTTGACCGAATGACCCCACATTGACCTTGAAATGACCTCCATTTCAAATTTTTTGGCAGTGAATGCTGACCACCACCACCAGTTTCATATCCTACCACATTTGACAAGGGTTATAGCAAGGTTATCCCATTTGACCTGAATGACCCCACATGACCTGAATGACCTCAATTTTTTTGGCAATGAATGTTGACCACACCCACCAAGTGTTATCATCCTTACCCAAATGACAAGGGCTATAGCAATGTAATTCAATTTGACCTTGAATGACCCGCCATGACCTTGAATGACCTTCAAATTTTTCGGCACTGGATGTGACCACACCCACAAGTTTAATCACCTGCCACATGCCAAGGCTTATAGTCAATTTAAAATCCCAGTTTGGACAAATTTGACCCATTTTGGACCATATTGACCTTGGACCCATGCCACATGACCCATCTCCGAAATAATCCGCCGCCTACTTGGGAAGATGGGCACCCATACGTGCTTAGATAAAAGATACGTGTTTACAGGTTTGTAGCAATTTAGCCCTATTTTTGACATATTTGACCTTTGACCCATGACACAGACCCCCTCAGATCCAGGCCAACGCGTACTTGAGATACTCTATGTAGGTTACTTTCCCAATCACTTTAAGATCCAGCCAACACGTATTGAGATACATCTATGTGCGAAGATGGACAACCCACGATTGCTTAGATCCAAAGATACCACGTGGGACACACACACACAACACGCACGGACGAAGAGCATTTCTTTAGTCCCCCTTCGCCAACAGAAGTTGGCGGGACCAAAAGGGATTAGGAAGCAAGGTCTAAAACGTTGGAGATTGTGGATTTGAAATAGGCTACAAGGTCAATTTAACTTTTGACCTACTGTCACTGTTATAAAATTTTAAATACAAAAGAATATTCATTGAAATAATTAAATGATTTTTTATATGTTTTCATGAAAACTATAAATAAAAAACAAAAAATTAAAAATATTAATATTATAATTTATGATAACAAATAAAGAGTTGTGTATATTTAACATTTCATAGTCAAAAGAAGTAGTGCACAAGCCTAATCAATTTCTTTACAGATAGCACTGGGATAGTTACAGTGTGCACTGCTAACGGACCAAAAAAACATAAAAATGACAAGAATCTTTATATGAGAAATATAACTGTAAATGCAGTGTGCAAATTTCCCCTGTTTGCATAGCAAAATGCTACCCATTGAAGTAACTGCTACACAAATATGCTTGGATACAAGTGGCGTAACGGGCATGTCCGCTCTGAGGGGGCAAATTCCCAGTCTTGGACAATTATCCTTCAGGGGTCAAAAGGCCAATTGTTCCCGGTCAGAGGGCTTAAAAAATGGCTGATTTAGCAGGATTTTTGACAAATTTTTCCGGCCAAAGTCATATAAGGGGCCCCTGCCCCCGCCGGTTACCGCCCACTGGCTGTTATAGCAATTTTTACCAATGCTAAAATATACGAAATCATCCCATTTATGATAAAATGTCAAAAAAACTGCTATACAAAACCTTCGAAGGAATTTGCACACTGTATATTGCTTGAGTTTGTCGATGTTAGATGAATCTTACTATTAAAGTAACTGAGTTCAAAGCGCTAAAACGTAATTTCGCACGTTCCACTCATGTTATTATCCTGTGGGAGACACGGACCGTAACCACATGCATGACAATGCATGGGCTGCGAGCCTGCGTGAATCGAGATATACCTTCACTGCCAGGACTGTGTGTACCGGTACGGTATTATGTGGCTCTAGAGACCTACAATGTATAATCAATGATAAACTGGAAAGAATTTAGTACGTGCCACCACCTTATGAATTCGGCAGGCCTCAACGAATAAACTGCATGTTGAAGGTTTTGACAAGAGTGGCATGGGTGGCAGAATTTCAATATGGATCACTGGACGCAAACACATGATTTCAAACCCTTAATGGGATCCTTGACCTGGTTATCTTAGCATTACCGTGAAACTTGGGATTAATTCCTCCAGTCCCCAAGATAAATAGACACCAAGCGGTTAAAGACAGCACGCGGCCTGTAGGTCCCACAATAGGGGGGGACTGTCAATCACCCATTATGAAGACCCAGCGGGGACCATCCCACGTTTTATATGTAAGTCACGTGCTCAGTGGGCTGGTACATCCAGCTTACACCACACCGACGGCCTCCAACACGACCACATGGCACGACTGCAGTCACTGCCCCATCGCGGCCTCTTTACAATAAAGATTCCGATAGGCCTATATATGATATCACGAGCCTGAATTTTACAAATGTCAGTAGGTATGTATGTCTCCCATAGGCATTTTGTTTTGTAGTACTTCTATAAATACGGACAGGAGAACCCGGTGTGAGCGTGATTTAAATGTAATGGAGTAAAAATAATGCAAGACAAATTATAAACATCCCGCAAACTCGCGATAAAAACGAGCACAAACCTGCATGTTAGCTCATGTTGAGGAAATTTTCGGCCATAATTTTAAGATATTAAAGCCCTTTTCCCCAATGACATGATCCTTTCTGCATGCAATGCCGATTGAAAATATATAAATTATGGATAAATAATTATATCCTTGCAACAGACAGGACGTGGCCTTTATAATATCTGTGGATAATGTTGCATATCCCACAAATTCATAACTTTACAGTATAGTCCTATCACATGTGAAATATCAAATAGGATGTAACTTTCAGACACATATTCATGATTTGTTATTCTAGGCCTATTTTATGCTCAGAAGTCCTATAATGAGAAAAAAAGAAAGGGAAAAAAGACCAAAAAAAGAAACGAAAAGAAAGCAAACAGAAAGAAAAAAAAACCGAAAGAAAGAACGGAAAAGAGAGAGAGAGAGAGAGGGGGAAAGAGTGAGGGGGCGAGAGATGCTGGAATAAAAAAGGAGAAAACCAAGAGTGAAAAACTAAAGGAGAGAAAGGTACAGAAAACAGAAAAAAGAAGCGGAGAAAGAAAGAAAAACAGATACTAGAAAGAGAAACAAAAGACAAAGATAGCATTTTTAATATCATTTGTTTAAATTGTATTGACTTGTTTCACCCATATACACCGTATGCAATACGAGATCCGTGCACACATGGTTTTTCTTTTTTTTAGTTTGCGCTATAGGGAAATTGTCACAATTACATGCAAACACCAAGACAAGTGTCATCGCTTCGATTTAGAGGAGCTTGATAACCAATGATCATAGCTCAATTAGGATGTGTGGACACGATATTCTCTTGATTGACAGTTCCCTATTGTTGAGCTTTCAAAGGCCCGCGGTGCGGTCTTTAAACCGTTGTAAATAGACGCTGCTCCCACTCCTCTTGCATTGGATGATGCACGTCTACCACGTCTGGCCATTAATCGTGACGAAAACGCGTTTTGTTTTCTCCGTGCCGGAGTAAAAATGACCCACCACTCTGGTACCAGATTAATCCGTAATACGCCGAAGAGCAAAACTTAATCCGCGGCCGTGCACGATTCACGAAATTTACCCCAAGAAGGAGTGAAATGAAAGTTTACTCTATTTGATGAGCTCATTGTAGTATCCATTGACAAATTTTAAATCTAATCCTGGAGTGATTTTTACTTTAAGACGAGTAACGTCAAAAAAAGGTTTTACTCGTAATGGAGTGGATATACTCTTTTTTTTTTCTCCCACCTACCCTACTCGGATAGATTACTCCTGGCATTTACTGTGTGTACTCGTACAAGCTTCAGTTCCTTCCATCGTTGCACGATAACAAATAACGTTGGAAAAAAATCTGCTTCGTATTTATGCCAAGCCATGTCATTGCGGGCAAATAAACATTACGCAACTAGAAAATAAGAGCAGAAAACATATACTAACAATTCAGCAGAAGGATTGACCTGGTTCATTTGTTTCGAACAAACATCATTAGAATTTGAGAATCCCTAGACTCGCCGTTAAACACGGAAGGGGTGAACAACCACCGCTCGTTTTATTCTATTTGTCTCATCCCGTTTAGAATAAGCTGTATTCATGATTAGAAGACCGTAACTCATAGGACTATTATATCGCGGACACTGATTACTTTTAACTGCTGTAAAAAGGCAACTAATAGTCCTTTCAGGGATATAGTCCGGTTTCACATCCACCTAGCTAAAACAATTACATGATGCAGTTAAGGGCTCCATTCCTCGTCCAGTGGACCTCTGTTTCAAGGAGTCATAGTCCGGAGGACATTCTCCCTAGTCCGGTAGGTCTATTGTTACCCGCCGACTATAATATATCTCCCTGACTATATGCGCTTTTCATTCACACCGGGTTTCTTGGATTTACCTTTTTAAATTAAGAAACAGTAAACACAAGCATTTCTTTAGGATTATGCCTTGGGGGTTTACTTTCTCGAGTTTGGTCCAAAGATACTCCTTACTGCCTGATCGCGGTCGTTCATGTCAAGCAAACTCATTGTATTCCTACCGGGGACTTTACACGGCGGTAAGTGAAATTAATTCATACATAAGGGTCCCAGCGTAATATTTTTACGTATGGTTCACTTTCTCATGAAGTGATCAACCATGCCATAATTGAATATTGAAGGTAGACGACTGCAATAAATTTAGGTTTGCTGCCAGGTGATCTATCAGCACCCGTCTGCAACCCACCGGGCTTTCAAGTGTATTAGCGTTATCCTAACACTCCTCAGTTTTTTTTATGGCTCATGTCGATTCCTTGAGAAAGGGTTCAACTTTAAAAAGTTTGTTTGATTCTGATTGGTGCGTTTTGATGTTGTGTTAGAGCAAATGTCATATCACGGTTAGCTCACTGTGCTCCATAGACCACTGTGTTGTAATTCCTGTCTGTTATCGGAGCGAAAATCAGACTTACGATTAGATACGACGTATCTATTAAATCTTCATCAGTACACTTGGCACACACACCACACCCAACACTATACTTAGCCAAATGTTCAGATGAATAAAATCTCAGCCCTTTTTAGAGTAAGGTATGAAAGGAACGACATGAGAGGGAATGTGTTAAAAGGAGAAACAAAGATATCAGTGTCTGGGGACACAGTCTATACTCACGAAATGCCCCTTTTTAACAAGTCATTGAGCGGTAACACACTCTTTCCGATCAATTTTCGTCCCGTTGAATTGCTTCAGCAATTCATTTCACTTCTTTTCAAGGTGAATAAGAGACAATACAACTAGGGGCCGACTCTTGGATAAACAACATCCGAAATGTGCTCCATACGGGCTTCTTTCTTTTTTAAAAAGCAGTTTGATGACATCTGTGCTCTTATTGGAGTAAGCAACAGCAGATAAAAGGGTTCATGGAAAAGCAGTAGGAGATCTGTTCACATCTATCCTTTCGCGTTGCTTTATTTCTCTTGCGTTGAAAACACCTGCCAGGTGTTAATTATTGCCTGCAAGCTCGCATTTAAGTATACTCATGTACTAAAATTCATCCTTCTATATAACCGCGAGTCTGCTCTAATATGCTATATTATTTACGATATCTGCCGATGATTTACACATTTGTCAGTGATCATTTTCATGATGTCAACACACCTTTTCAACAACTGTTTAATTTATAATGAAAAGCTCACATTCGTCATTAGGTATTATTGGCACAGCTTGCAACAACAAACAAGCAAGCAACAAATAAAATAGAGGGTTTTTTTTATCTTCGTAGGTCATATTCTACGTTTCAACTTAATACTGAAATAGTATTCATAGGATTGAGGATAACAGTGTTCTGTAATAAATATGGCGTGGTGTATGCATCGTTGCTACAAACCTGTATTGGGACTCGGCGCGCAACATTTGTTATTTACTCTTGTTAGATCTTCGGATTTCACTAAAAACACGACCAGTTGAAACTGAATATATTTTAAGTAATTTTTTAAAGGTCATCACACGGTTTATCGGTATATTGATACACATTTCGATATCGTCACGATATAACAATGTACAATAAAAGTAACCAAGACAATTTTAACATCTATCTAGTTATTATGTGTGTGTGGCGTGTGTGTGGTTTGTAGTGTGTGTGATTGTGTGTGTGTGTGTGTGTGGTGTGTGCGTGGGTGTGGTGTGTGTGTGTGTGTGGTATTATACAATATTAGTTATTTAAGCAATAGGATAGCTTTATTTTTAGTTCAGGCGTGATAAGAATCAGTGCAAGTACAGTGAGATATGAAAAGAATTTTTGTACACATGATGAGAATCAATGTAATATGAATTCCCAATCAATACACAAACTTAATATGCCTGCATATTTCGTATGATACTAGTAACATACACTCATTCCAAATTTGAACCTCTTCTTGCGAAATGGCACACTTTTATATAATATTGATGTATCTTTATATGGTTTATATATTTTAACATTAAGGCAGTTCATCGTAAATAATATGTTTATTACATATTAGTGGTATGTGTTTGGTGAATTGCCTGCAACTGAAAAAGGCTAACCACATCCAGTTAAATGTATGCAAGTAACTAAGTACTATCTAAACAAGTACTCTAAAGATAGAACTACACAGACACTCTACAGAGAATGCATGGAAAGTTAAAAGACGAATGCCAGATGGAATGGTGTAAAAGAATTAGAACAGAAAGAACACCATCTAATTCTGAATGAAATGGCAATGCATGGTTATCAATCCAATATTTTAACATAAATGCAATCAAGCCTACCCGCAGAAGAAAACAGAAAAATGAATCTACTTTAAACAATCTTCAATAAATGTTCAATCTTCAATAATCTTTGATAAATCTTCAATCTTTAATAATCTACAATAAATGAAAGTGATCATTTATTTTCTGTAGAAGTGCCTAATACACTGTTAGAAAAAATAACGTTTTATAACGGTAGAATACCGGAATCACAGCTGCCAGTATCCTACCGTTAAAGTACGGTGCATCTTAGAAAGTGAATTTACTGTATTTAAGATATTCTTGAGCATGTTAATGACTTTAACACAAAATATGTGTTTCCTTCACACAAACATCAAAACTTCTCTTCAATCATAACGGCAAATTCATCTTTAGGGTTGTTGTTATTTAACGGTAGAATATCGGCAGCAGGATTCCGATATTTTACCGTTAAACAACAGAATTTTTAACAGTGACTTCAACCCTCGAACTAGGTCTGTAGATGCTAACAACACTGGTAATTGGAAATGGTATATAAGTACTATATGCAGCAAGTAGGAGGTAACTTGTAATACAATGGAAAATGTATTAAACTAATTAAAATGTATTCATTGCTGAAATTCTGAATTTATGGTGTATTGGACCATATGACACCCCTTCATTTTAGAAACCAGATTATCTGGAAAAACAGTTATATTAGAGTCAATTAAAATACGGATTCAAGAAGAAACGGGGTATGATAGGGATATTCGACCTATTTTGGATCTGTTGGCGGAGGAGGATAACTTTTGTCTTATGTCGGTTTGTCTTATGTCGGGTTTTTTTTATATTCAATGTAATTTCTTAGAATATTACAGCCTTATCTATTCTATTCCCAAATTTTGGAAAAGAAGTGTCATGAAGGGGGAGAGCAATGATTCATGTATTTCCTAGATTTAACTATACTCACTCAGGTTCAATATAGTAAGAGAATTTGTAAGCTGCTCCATCATGTGGATAGGTTTATGAGACACCCAAATCAGAAAATAAGTGGACAGTGGTTTTCCAAGATCAGAACTTGAGCTGCAGTGAAATTTATCGAATCCCAGGTCAAAATTCCAGTTGATCCCAGTTGAAAGTTGTTCCATTTTCCTTGACGGAACTAACTGGTTTCAACTGTTTTAACTGTTTGTAACTGGTCTTAAAACCACAATCAGTCATTTTTTTCCAAATTCAAAATGACCATTTCGTCTCTAAATTTCTAGTGTTAGGCTATATCAACAACTTATATTACTTTTCTTTGTGAAAAACAGACACTTAAGCATTCTAAAGCAGTCTTGAAGATGCCATTTACGACTGTTTCTAGACCTTAAAAAAGTCGGATCTCGACTTTTATTAGTAAACAAAGCATAAAAATCCACATTTCTTGACAAACACGGCGTGTTACGCTAAGCCACATGCAGAGGTCTTTACCAGAACAATTTCCAATACTACAGTGTAAAAAAAAAATTGATGAAAAATAGGAGGCGCGATTTGTTTACATTTTGAAGAAATCGCTGATAGTGGCTTTAACTGAGTTCAACTGGTCAGTAAAAAACCTAGTTGAAAATTGTTCTATTTTCCGTCACGGAATCAACTGATTCAACTGGATATTTAACTGGGATCAACTGGATTTCAACTGGTTCCAGTTGAAACCAGTTCAACTGGGATAAACTAGAATTTTGACCTGATACCATTGCTCTCCTCCCAGTTCACTACATTAAAGTATTTTCAGTTAAAAATTATTCCTAGATTCATTGGCACTATAAGTATGGCTATATTGGCTCGAATCTCTGTACCTTTTCTGTACCTTTTTTGGCAATGTGGAAAGTCTGCTACTTGTCCATGACTATTTACTAAATAGATCTGTAACTATACAAGATATTATACTGGGTTTTAGATGCTGATAATTACGATCCGAATCAAACTATTCTTCATGCAAAGCAATTCATTTATAATGCTAGGTGTAACACTTTGAACCTTGATATCAATACCTTCAGAATAGTGTTAAAGTCGGTACAGAATCATTATATTATATACTAATTATAATCTATAATACTGAAAAGTTTTATTGCAGAAATGAACAACAAACCTAACCTAACAAATTGTAATATTATAATATGCAATTGTGCTACTTAATAACTTTGGTATAACCACGTGCTTTACTGATGTGTTGTTTCATTTTGAGATCATTATGATAATAAAAGCACAAGACACTTGCGTACGCGAGTTTGATGCTGACCGTCCTCGTTACCAGAAATCACAGGTATACAAAATTACACAGGTCACTGCAGCTGGCGCACTAAGTGACTTTGCTATGGTCAACTTGACCAAGGCCAAAAACCACCTATAAACGTCAGGTTCAAACTACTGGGTAGCTAGACAATACACTGTAAACTTTACTTTAAATTTAATAACAAAATTTATTTTGATCGTGTGTTCAAATCAAACACATTAAAACTTTGATCAGATATAAAATTATCAATTTAACTAGTTATATTAAAGTTATGGTTATTTAATAATCTACTAAACTTAAACAACCTGGTGTGTGTGCCGCGACGCGGGCTGCAACACAGATGCAGAATTTAAAAATAGTCCTGGCGAATATTCCAGCGCAAAACTTCAATTTCCAATAGTGGGATGTGTCCACGGACGACTTTTCCTTACTGAAGAAAACCAGCTCTTTATGACTCCCGAAGCTTCATCCTTGGATAACTCAGAGGCCACGAAATACAAAACCGAAGACTGCTACACAATCGGACAACAACTATTGGAGCTTAGACTGCGAAGACACTATAATGTCCACTATGAAGACAGTGTGTACTAATATCTGCAATTACTTGAAAAAAAATCTTGAACACTTAAAAAATGTCAATATATGTAGCAACAGAACTTGCAATAACTTTTGTGGTAAGTGTGTAACTAAAATTATAAAGAATGACATTTATGTATCTTGTACACATTGTACTCTTGATTTTCATGTAAAGTGTGTGATTTTCAATATTTGACCAAAGGTAATATGGACAGCAGCAATTGTTTTCTTAATATCGCTAATAATGAACTTCCATTCAGTGATGGCTTTATTGATTTCCGTGTACAATACAAAGGTATTGACATAGCTCATCTAAACACCAAGGTATTATTCACAAGATTGACTACATTATCCTTCTCTTGCAGGATAATGATATTGTCATATTGTGTATAATGAAACTGGTTAAATAGTGATGGTCGATAACATACAGACTTGAATATTGATGATTGCAGTATATATAGGCTTTATCACAAAATGTAAAATTCTTGGGGGTGTTTTAATGTTTATATCAAGATAACATTCCATCAAAAAACTAATGTTGATCTATATGAACAGACATGGATCTATTTTCATTGAAATTAACTTGCCCAAAACCAAACCTATCCTTATTGGTAGTGTCTATCGCCCACCATACTGTACTGTTGCCTTCCTTTAGATACACTTGATATAGGTTTCTAAAATGTAATAACTTTTATGATGAGTTGTATTATTTGAGAGGCGATTTCAACTTAGATATTTCAAACTGCTATTTAAAGGGAATGACAAGTTTAGAAAACAATTCTCACATGAAACAAATCATTTACTGAATTATATCAATAATAACAGAAAGTAGCAACTAAACTTGATTTAATAATATTTGTGTCTAAGCCAGAATATGTTATGTCATCTGGGGTGCATAGTCCTGGGCTAAGATTATCACTCCTTACTATGTTGTAAGAAAATGTAAGCACTTAAACTTCCACCAGATTGTAAAGGCGAGTATGTTTTAAAAACTTCAGTGAATTAGAATTTATTAATACTATTAAGAATATGACCTGGGAGTAACATATGGCTCTATTGATAATTTAAATGAATGCACTTCACCATTGCAAACTCTATTCACTGAAGCATGGTACAACATGCCACCATTCACGAAAAAGAAATAAAAGGGTTGTCCTACCTGAGTGGATCAATGGTTATTTTTTAGGTTAAGTAAAGGATCGGGCTATTATTTTGCAAAGGCACACAAAACTAATAATCAAGAGGATTGGAGTAAAGCAAAATCATTAGAAATAAAGTAAACAATATGCGATTATTCACCTAAAAAAGAACTATTGCAATGATGCTATAATTAAAATTTCATGTAGCAAAAATCTTGAAAACACCGAACTTGTACCTACAAACATTCTAGTGTTTCCAACTTCAATTTCTAATAAAATATAAATGCTCAAGTGATAGTAAAGATACGGCAAATGAGTTCAATAATTTACTATTACTTCTCTGGCATGAACTTGGTAGTAACATTTAATAAACACCATAATTAAAGTCCTTGTAATAGTGTGTTCTCTAATCATGCAATAATTTCTGGTTAATCAGTTTTAAATTTAGTACAATATCACTGATTTGTTTTGATCAAATATGTAACATGCAAAATAGTAAGTCCCCCAGGATTCTATAATGCAATGATTAGGATGTGAAATTGGCATGGCCCTGTATCCGCAAAAATGCCTTGCTCATATATGTACCTGTCTCTGAAGTGAGACTACTTTTTTTTTCCTGGTGAATGAAAAGCCAAGGTAACCCAATATTTAAGTCAGGGACAAAACAGATGTAGGTATTATAGACCCATCTCCGTTTTGCCAATAGTTTCAAAAATTATTGAAAGGGCCGTTCATGATCAATTATATTCGTATTTAAAACTAATGCAGTTTATTATCCAGATGCTCAATCTTGTTTCCGTTCTACCATTCACTTCCACAACTTTAAATGATGTTCAGGATTATATTTTTTAAAAATATGGATATGGGTATGGCTACAGGTTTTAATATTTCTTGATTAAAGAAGCGTTATGATACAGTGAATCAGGAATTCCTATAAAAAACTTAAACATTATGGTATAGATATAGTGAACTTTTAATGGTTTTCAATCATATCTGAGCCAACGACTCAAGCTGTAAATAAAATTCAACGTTATCCGATTTCCAACCTGTTAATATAGGATTCCTCAGGGTTCGATATTAGGTCCATTACTTTTATAATTTTTGTTAATTGTTTACCCAATTCGGTAGAAAAATGTAAGACTGTCATGTATGCTGATTATACTTCACTAATGTGTAGCTAAAATGTGTCTGATCTCCAATTTCAATTAGAATCATGCTTGAGTAACGTAGCCGATTGGTTCAAAGCTACAAACTTATACTTTAAATGTTCATAAGACTAAGGTTATGATATTTGGTACTAAACAAGTACTTGAAAAATTCAATGATGGTCAATTAACATATAATAATAACAAAATTGATAGAGTAGATGAGTTCAAATACTTGGGTGTAAAATTAGATAGCAATATGTCTTGGTCAGCTCATTTTGATTATTGTTAAAAATGTGTCTAAGAGACGGTATTATCAAAAGAATGAAACATTTCTTTCCATATCATACTACAGTAATTTATCAAACACGCCTTTTATCCCTCACTTTGACTATGGAAGCTCTGTCTGGTCATTCCCAGTCTGCATTTCAAACAAATTACAGGTTGCTTCATAATATTTAGCAGATAAGACTTCAGCTGAATAGAACACCAATAAATTAATTGATGGACAGCTCCATATGGGTCAAACTTGATAACGATGGCATACTCAACCTTTACTTATAAGTGTTTAAATGTTGTAAGAAATCTAGTCCATCATATTTATCTACTCAGTTTGATTTGTCATGTAATCATTCACATCTCACAAGAAATCAACTACTAACACATTGGTTAATACCAAAATTTTAAATCTAATTCAGGATTGCGCACATTTCATGTCAAGGGCAACATATGCCTGAACCACTTGCCATCAACACTCAGAACTATTTGGAAAACATGGACATTGAGTCAATTCAGGTCAAAGATTCATCAAATGTTAATTTGTGTTTCGCAATTATTTGTTAGTGACCTTCCATGTATTTTGTTTTATCTTATTATAATTGTTATGGTTTTATAATTATTGTATATACCATTTAACTGCTATTTTCTGTATGTTAGGGCCTGCTTGGAAGGCAGTGCTTGACACTGAAGCTTTTTTTAAACCCTGCATAAAGAAAGATTAAATAATAATAATAATAATATAAATACTGTCACGTCGCTATTAGAGATCTTTCTAGCACCTCGGAGTTACTGGAGTCACATCTTCGAGCAATGCTCTTGACAAATCTGACTGCATTTCCTTTCTCAGGAGCTTATATAACCTATCTCACAACTCCCAGAAGGATCCTAGCATTGTCTATGAGTCATGTGCTGAAATAGCACGTTACATCACCGGTCTCGATTTTTATAGAACTTCCCGTGGCTTCTGTATCGAGTTATACTCACATAGCACTTCCCACTGACTGTACATGCAGTAGTGCGCCACCTATAGTTCAGTGATACACATTCCAGCACATCCCGCTCAGTTGAGCAATCTTCTAGAACTTTCTCAATTCTTCCAATTTTTCCACACACACCATACATACTTTTATATTATCTTACTTAGATTAATTTATAATATTTTATGTGCTAATTTATAACTTTAACCCACTATTAGCTGCAAAAGTGAAATAAATCATTGCAAATTATTGGGCCTGTAACAACTTGAATTCACTGTCATGATTTGCACACTGGCTTGATATGCTATAGCACGAGAGGTTGGTTAAGTTGTTGTGAAGTAGCATGTTTAAAATCAATATTTCTAAGACATAGTACAATGTGTGATTTGCCGATACACAAGATGTTGAGAAATAAATCAATATTTTATTTATCAATATTGATATATGCTTTATCCCTAACGTCCCTAAAGATGTTGAGAAATAAATAAACATTTGATCAATATGACAATACATTGCGGGGCTGGGATGATTGAACCGTTATCGTACATGTGAGTCAAATTAGTCCAATAATATATATTTTTTTAATAACCAGAACGACACCAAGCAATTGCTATTCAGATGGAATCAAATACTGGACATAATTACATTACCTTCGCACCTACTCTGTATTTATCATGTGCTTTATTCCGTTCACAGAAAAAGGCAATTGACACAGAGCAAGTGCGAAAGGGTGAAATGTAATTATACCAAAAATCAAATACATTTATACGTGGTCCGGTAACAATAAATTGAATCAGTTCAAACAAAATTTAACAGAAAACAATAAAATAAAATAAGAAAATGTTAATGAATAAGATATTAAAAAGACAAAAGACAGAACCGACACCGGACGAAATATTTATAAGACAAGGTACGCATGAAGTCGTTGAATCTTTCGCAGACTAACAAAAATCCTGATCAAAGATTAGGTATGTTTGGACTGATTTCCATGAATTTAAATGTTTATTCGTAAAATTAATGCGAAAATGTATGCCTGATTGTTCTTGCATTTAAAAATAATTTTCAACTAAATTCAATTCGATTCGCACGAGCGAATGATTTCCAAATTTGTGACGCTCTAGTGGCGCATAGTGGAAACCCCAAACTGTTAACATTCTATTCACGGTTTTAAGCTAAAAACCTCATTTGTTGCCGCTAGGAAATCTTACACTAATTTCATTCGTGGGCGAATTTCATCCGGTAAATTTATACTAATTTTATTCGTGGGCGATGTCTGGCCACTATGATCAAACCGGTCATGTTATTAGGTATCCTTTATTGCTTCATACGTCTTCATTTTCAAGTGAACATCGAACTGGTCGTCTTATAAGTAGTGTTTTGCATCTGAGATAGATTTGTCCCAAGCACTCTAATTTCGCGCATATGTTGCTTGTGTGTGGGTTGCATTTGATCATATCGTATTCGAATTCCTAGGAGATAACACAAAAGCAAAACATCAAAGCTTATTGAATTCAAATGAATTAGTGGGTATGAAATGTATGAAAACATTTCTTGGTCTCTTGGTCAATAACGAACCGTCATCACATGTCTATTATTTTATTGTACTAGTTTCATTTAAGCCATCCTCTTCCTCATCATTATCCTCATCGTCACCGTCGTCGTCATCGTCATTGTCATCGTCATCATTTTTGTCATCGCTATCAACATTGTAGTCATTGTCGTCTTTGTTATTGTCGTCGACGTTATCGTCGTCATTATTGTCATAATCGTCATTATGACAATGACGATTATTGTCATAATCGTCATAATCGTCATTGTCATAATTACTGTCATCGTCTAGGTACTACTGTTTCTACGAAGCCTTTATCTTGAAAAGAGTATGATTTATGAATTTTTGCTTTACATCCATGTCGACAATTTAACTCATCTTAGGATCAACCAATTTAAGGCGCTATTTTCAACATGTTTTCAGACAGCATAATTTCGAGCCAAAATCTCATAGAAGCCTTACATTTGTGGCCACCATTGGTCAAAGGTCACATGTACGAGTATGTTGAAAATTATGTTTATGTGCACTCCCGTTAATGGATAGGGGGCTCCGGAGGCCTTTTTCATAATTACTCATTAACGGTTGCAATTAATTTGTATTTTTTCGCAATAAGAAGCGTGTTCGAAGTTACACAACTACAAAAAATACCTTTTGGAAAAATTATAATTTTCAGCGCGAACTACCGGTGTAAAGAAAGCGATGTCCTCCATGAGAGAGTGTCCAGCTCCCATGTCAACATACTTGTACGGAATAACGTGACATTGTAGACGAGACCATTTGTGTGCAGTGTGAAACAAATGATTCGTACAGGAACTCAATGGAGACAACAATAGCTACATGGGTGCAGGGTAGTGGGACACTCAGGCAAACGGCACTGTATTATCATAACACCGGGTTAAATTTTGATTGCCTCCAGGGCCACACTATATCCACCTTAGTGTTAAAGGGTCCAATCCCAATTAAATATCCATCGCATATAGGTCTGCACTCTTATGTTCGAAAATTATTTTTAAATGCCCATGGATGAAGGCAATTTAACCACGCTTTTTTTTTCTCCTAGAACCATATCCTCATGATCTCCAGTGTCCGAAATAATTGGTCTGCGTGAACTTATATGGTAAATCTGAAATACAGACCACAAAGTATGTTGCAATGGAGATACACTTCATCAGTCCAGCCGCCCTTGGTTTTTCTATCCTTCGGTGTTCAGTTCTTGGGCCGCAATGGCTTACTATTTATAGATATATCCAGCTCAAATATTGATCTTAAACATGTTTTACTTAAAGCAATAATAGCACATTGTTTTAAGATCGCGCCCCAATTTTTAAAAAAAATTGAGATTTTTACACGTGTTGCCTGGTACTGGCTATTAAACCTATCCATGTGACTGGTTAAGCATACGAAAATTCTAGTTTAGTCGCAAACGAAGGAAATTTTGTGCATAAAACTAATATCGGAGATCTCCGAATAATATTCAACGGCTGCTGGAAACGGCCTTCCATATGAAATAGCCGGGAAATAACGTCAGTGTACATTCTACGCTCATCCATTAGTTGTTTTTAGTGGTTCAGGCAAGTCATTTTAGAGGCATTTTCTGAGGTGGTAGCTATTTCATCATGACGGACTTACAAACTTAGCTTCCAAGCTCTGGCCAGATTAGTACATCTACAAAAATCTGGAGAATCCCAATTCTAATACAAATTAGCTTCTTTTATGTAATACGCATTGTCGCATTCTTGCTCGCAGTGGTATTTCCTAGACAAATCCAACATACTTGCAAAAATTATCAAATTTTGAAAATTGGGGGAGCTCTTCAACAAATGTGTTATTGGTTCGTGTCAGCATCTATCAAGTGTCCTGCATACCTTATTAGCTTGGCAAGTCTCATATGTATTTCATTAAAACGGGCTTGTAAGCTGATTGTAATCAATTCCAATATGTCTCGGAATGCTCACTTTAGTGTATTAGTAATGATGCTTCGTACTTCCGGGATAATAAAACTTAATCCTCATACTGTTAATTCTACTCTTTGTCACTTCTTTTATAAACAGTGTGTGGTTACAGAATAATTACATGTAATGTGTGCAAATAGCAACATAATTTGGCTACAGTAACAACAATTTCTAAAAATATTTTAATCCACTTCGTTAATGCCCCAAGGGCTCCATGGGACCCCCACTATTCGCTCATACTGTAAGGTTTTCATGTTTTGTTTTTGTTATAAGATATCCAGGGAAAGCTCCTAAACTTGTTACAAACATGAAACAGAAAAGTGGAATTCCAAAAGCTAAAATAAGGTCACTGTGATCTGTTGACATTCGCTTAAATCTTATGCCAAGAGAGATGCATCATCCCTATTTCCCTTAACTAAAGCAAGTTTAACCCTCTTCCCTTTTTAGGGGAATTTGCCCCTAAATGTAACAAGAAAAATAACGCCCCTCCTGGTTTGCGGTGATGTTAAGGTGGGTAGTCATTTTTCCGAAAAGGACCTTAGGGATATCTCAAAGCTATGGGATTTTCTATGTGTGGTGAAATGTTGCAATTAGGTAATTTTCTGGTAGTGATGTCACGCTACCTCCCCTTTTTTGCGGTGAGCGTAAGGTTGGTAGTCATTTGCTGTTGGACGTAAGAGATACATGTCGTATTGTTACCTACTGTACATGTGTAATTGGAGTTAATAGTAATAGGTGAACACAGTATAGACTGGTGTGAAACACGCAGCTTTTTAAACTCTGCTACGCATCCCCAATTTTGACGTTCGAATTGGCCGAAGATTTTTTGAGGAAAATACGAATTTCTCTCAAATTGCACAATTGATTCAGTCGTAGACCATCTACCGAGAACATTGCGAAGGTTTTTATTTAGGACACAAGAAAGTATAAAAGAAAACAGCAAACTCTGTTTTGAACTTGCCTACTATCGCAATCGTCCCTAGAGAACACATACTTGTATTTTCTGTCGTGCACGACAGAAATTACATAATCATCGTCGTATTACTACTACATATTCGGCTTATTCACTATCAGAAGTTGTGATCTACCGGCATTGGCAAGCATTCCAACTTAATTGCAACACCAAAAATGGGGTTCGAAAAAAAAAATAGGCGGCGCTTCTTTCTGAAATATCCTCTCATCTCTAAATTAATGAAAAGAATCACCACTGAAAAACTTTGTCCGTGGCTATATTTTTGTTGAAACACTAGCAAATGTATTGTGGTCATAAAGAAAAAAATCATCGAGGGACCTAGTAGCAACCCTACTAGTATCAGAAAAACTGAAATGCTTACACCCGATTATCCTCAAGACTGCGCCGAAAAGGGAGAATTATTACTGAGGAATATTTCGTGCAACGTTAAAGCTACCATTTGGAATCTTCCCTGTGAAAAGGCCAACCATCGCTGAACTACAACAGCCTTTAGACTGCTATAGTACAAACCACCCCCAAAAGAAAGACATTTCTTCATAGAGTGAGCTTAATTATTCAAATTTAATAATTAATTATGTATGTTTATACTGATGAATGAAATTGGACATTCTTCCATATCGTTCTACCGACAAACACAAATAAATTGAGTTGTTTATATAAAAACATAATAATCTGTGCACTAGGATCTTTGTTTTTTGTTTGAAGAGCATATCTGATCTTGATCCACGAGACAAAATCCGTAGTAGTAGTGAAAGTCCATTTCCTGAGCACAAACCTAGTGACAAGCTGGTAAACAGTGAAAATCTAGCCTATGAGTATGTTCGGAACTGTAATAAAAACCCATTAAGTCATTACAAGCTTGTAATAAAACACGAAAATGACCCAGCACTTAATAAACAAAGTGAAAGAGCATTGGTCCAACAGGAGGCAGAACAAATTCCAGTATATTTCTACAAGCAAACTGTTAGCCTCATGAGAAAACAGAGATGGATGGTAGTTCCATGGCAGGGCATGTGAGAAAAATATATGACAAAATTGGGAGTCATTTTTGGTGGCCTACACTCAGGAAAGATGTATCTGAGTATTAATTACAAGCCCAATCAGAAATCCATACAGCACCACTAGCAAAGACCAAGTCAGGAAATCAGTACTTACTGATCATCATGTGTTCTTCAACAAGATTCCTTGAATCTATACCCTTAAGAAATATAAGGCCATCAAATATTGTGAAAGCTCTAACCACTTTTTAATTCTTATAGGCTTTTCAAAATCAATTCAGTCTGATCAAGAATCAAATTTCATGTCAGGCTTGTTCCAACAAGTGATGGACCAGTTGCAAATTTCCCAGTACAAGTCTTTGGCAGATCACCCAGAATGCAAGGGGGCTAGCTATCTACCACCAAACATAAAAAACACTCTTGTCTGGCATTTCCGTTTTGATAACAATGGAGAAATCCCAGATGGGAATTTCAGACTCTTCAAATATACAAATTACCATAAATTATGTCTGTCTTATTTTTAGTTATGTAATGCGCCATATAAATGCTTTGTAATAATAATAATAATAATAATAATAATATATCATCAAGAAATTATTATAAAAGTATAAATTGGGGTATGAGACCTGTTTTGATGACTAGATTGGTCAAGTGATAACAAATACACAGCAATTTGGTAGGTTTAAAGAACTTAAACAGAAGGCATATTGTAATAATTTTTTTCATTTTAAGTATGTTAACAAACCAAAATATTCCAGACACGAGTTTCTAATTGTCACGGTCATATTAATTCATACTTTTATCGTGATTTCTGGATAATATAATTACATATATCCAGGTGGTAAATTGTAGATCTGAACGAAATTTGAAGGCGACCATATTGGCTGACATCTTGGAATTAAGGAAAGATGATGTTAAATATATGCCCGACAAGAGTTTACAAGTAAAATTGCGCGGTTTCCTCCACACAATTATTATATCTAGTCAAACTGTGAATCTATTCACAATTTTACCATTTTGGTGGAACTTTTGGAGACATTTTGGCAGCCATCCTGGATCTGAAGCAATATAATTCTTGGCAAGAGTTTCTAATGGCGCTTGAAAATACACGTGTGTTTTTTCCTCATATAATTTTATGATTATTTTCACGTTATGGCACGTTTTCCCACGATGCATCGAAACCACCGTATTAATAATAAAAATGCATTTATATGGCGCTCTACAGAGAACACAGCCTTACAACAGATACTTAAAATACGAATTAATATACAACATGACATACAGCATATATAAGGAAAATTAACAAACCTAAAGTTAACACAATTTTAAGCATCAGGAAATAATATGTTTTCAGGAGCCGTTTAAAGACACTATCAGGGATCCACCCGAAAGATTCAAAATATTTTAAATTTGCAGGGATGGCTTAAAAGTGAAGAATAGTTCTGTAGAATTCTCATAAGTTATTTTTCCAAGCGAAATTTTTTATAGAAAATGAAGAAAACAGCAGGGCCGAAGATATGAATCTCCATTGAAGTAAGTTTTTGTGTTGCAGTAAGTGTCCGTACGGACAGTAATGACTAAAATATCCGATAATGGCCTTATTAGGTTGTTTTTGGTCCTATAACTTGTGAAGTATGTTAGGATACCTAAACTTGTTACAAACATGCTAAAATCTGATTTTTTGATTATTTTTTTCGATTTTGCGATTGAGCAAATCACTGATTTCATTATAATCATAATCATTTCGACGAACAATCATTTTCAACGTTTCAGTTTCAGTGAATGTAAATATAATTAGTACAGTGTCATGGAATTCACCAATTAGATCAAAGGTTTTTAGAGATCAAAGGTTCTTTAGGGATCAATGGGTTGCTGGTTGATAGTTTTGTCTTTCTTATACTAACTTAATATTTCTATTCATTATCAATTGATGGATGTTCTCAGTCGTCCAGTAAGCCGATTTGGATAGGGAACTTACTAGTTTTACGCCTTGTTATTCTTCATCTGACAATGTCAGATTTCATCAGGCGTCTGACCTGTTGGACCAGTCATGTGAAATCCGTCAAGAGAGAGAGTCAAAACTAAAAAAAAAAGACAAAATCTCCAACATTGCGTATCAAATGGCCCGAGCCGGACTGTAGTGAATCAGATAATGGATAAACTAAACAAGCTTTAAATGAGTAGCAAAGAAAAATAAAAGAACACACGCTAGTCTCTACGTGCAACACAGTGAACACTCTTTTAGCGTGGCTACAGGGCCCAGTCTCAGATTAGGAGTTTGCACTTGACAAAACAAGTCCGGTGTCAGAATTTTAGCTCAAAATTTTTCCCCACAGTGGCTGAGACGTCGATATCTAACAATATGGACTCTACTAACATCCTCAGGCGGTAACCATGGTAACGTAATAATTGTAATTATAAATACGCACAATTACCTATATAATTGATTAATTTATATCTGAATCATTCTAAGCTCTCAGTATGTAGATAGTATCGTCCAGGGCAGTCCGAGTTACCTCAGTATCAGTGTTGCATACTGCAAGTATTATCTTTAGATGTACGACACCTTCGATCTTCCATGTGACAATAAAGCTTATCTCACTTTAAACCAATTCTTTGACAAAGCTACAAAGAATGTGCAAGTTTCATTGATTGATTTACAATCAGTTTCCAATTTTAAGTACGAATGGATAATCATTGCAGTCGTCTTCATGAATTATCTTCGCAAAACCCTTTCACCATAGAACTTTGAAATGCGTTTTCTACATAAATTTTAAGGTATCGTTTTCTTTGTGTATATGAATGTACACAAAAACGAACAAAGTAATAATATTAGAGGGATGTGAAGTAGGTCCCTGGTGAAATGCCTTGAGCAGACATCTATGATATATGGCATGCAAACCAGTGCTGAAAAGACCAAGCTGGTGACCAATAGCTCAAAAGGTATCCTCGAGAATGTGAAAATTAATGGAAAGAGTCTAGGGGTAGTATCAAGCTTTAAGTACATGGGAGCAATAGTTTCTGATGAGGGATCCAAGCCTGAAGTCCTCTCCAGGATTGAACAAACAGCAGTAGCAATGACAAAGCTGAATCCCATATGGAGGGACCAGTATATCCTTGGAGTCAAAGCAAAGGTAATGCGTACTCTGGTCCTGTCCATCTTCCTCTATAACTATGAAACGTGGACTTTGACAGCTGACCTGGAAAGAAGGATCCTTAGCGATAAGATGCCATCGCAAAATCCTGAACATCTCAGCAAAGATCATATACCTAATGTGGGTGTTAGAGCATTAGTACAGGAAGCTGCTGCTCCTCAGGAAGATCTCCTCCACCAACTGGAGCTAAGTTGGTATGGCCACGCGTCCCCTCATCTGGTCTGGCAAAAACCATTCTGCAAAACACAGTCGAGGGTTCAAGAAGAAGAGGCAGGCAAAGAGGAGATGGGAAGATAACATCTCTGTGTGGATTTTTTGCAACAACCCAGAGGACCGAGGAGGATCGCAATAGGTAGAGTGAAATTCTCAAGATGTCATCAATGGTGCCCCTATCACCTACCAGGTTATGGGAGCAGTAAGAGGGCGGGAGTATTCCGGGTGGATTTAAGTGTTTTCCCCTATACTTTAATTTCTTACGATCAACCCCGTAAATCCGATCTCGAAATACGTTGAATTCGCACACTGGCGAATTAATGAAGTTTTACAGTATAACTCCCTCCTCTTCCAAAGAGACCACCAGACGCACCCGGTCGATGGGAACGCGTTTGAATCCCGGGTTTGAATCCTGGTGGGGACACTTGCTGGGATCTATTCGGGTACTTAACACTTGATTTGATCTGTATACCTGCTATTGATTAAAATCAGAATACCATGGTTTATTTGGAATTGGGCAAATGAATCACGAAAGCACCCCGTCCTTCGGAGGGGGACGTTAAAGCCACTATCAGTCATTTTTTGAGAAATTAATTTGTTTAGAATTTTGTTAGAATAAAATAGACGCTGTAGAGTAAAAAGGGAAAAATCGCGCCAGGATCACCTTACACAGCTCAACTAATCCTAAGCCATTATCAATGGCCGCCTACACGAACAAACGATCTTCGTAGATTTTTAAACCTGGAAGACTACTGGGCCTTGGGAAAACATACAAAAACACTCAAAATGTTCAATACGGTTTAATAATTAAAGAAAATGTGCATGGTTTTAGACTGCTTTAAAAATCCGTAGAAGCGCTGTCATCCAAGCTGCCGGAAGACAACCGTAAATTTACAGTGTTAATATAATGTTTGTGGTCATATATTACTTCAAAGTATCATTGTGCCGTTTTTCAGTGTTATTTTATGGTTTGAAAGTATCCTGATAATAATATCTTTTTCGCCTGGTAAAATTCTATACTTCAAGCTTAAACATTTTCTCAGAGAGATTATAAGAAAGACAGAGTAAATCAAAAGCCAACACTTCAAGAGGTAAGCCTGATTATTAAAACATTTTAAATAACGCCCTCTGTTGTTGAATGGCGCATTTGCTTTGCTACTTGCCAAACTCTTTTCTTGATTCGCCAAAAACCAAAGTATATATTAGATAGGAATGTTATTTTCACTTAATATTCAGTATATGAATGAGCTTATGATATAAATCATATATGCGCGAAAATCTCAAAATCAAAAATTTTCGATTAACCTCTTTGAGGTGATACTATCTCTCATCACTTATTGAAGAACTAATAAAATCGTCCAAGGTGATAGCGCAAATTCGCGTAGAGCTTTCTATTCAACATTCGAGCCAATTCGCTAACTCTTGAACCAATTGCCAAGTAAAGCGGGTCTGTGAAATCTGTGCTCGGATATGTAAAGTGCTTCTTATAATTGAGTACTGTTGAAACTCTGAACCTGTTTTAGTTAAGCATGAAGTTTCCATCTTTATCATCGCAATTGCTCTTCATTTAGATTTTAGAAAGGTGCCGGGAGAAATAATATGATTATGATGTTCAGACTAAGTGACAAATTCAATTTAGTTAGCTTTTAGAGCCTACGTTTTGATCAAAAGCCACTGATCGCGTTACTACGTGTATTCCCACCGTGGCGATGGATGCGGACTGTGCCTGCCAGCAAAAAATTATTTTTTTTTTATCATGGTTAATAGTGGACATCAATATCATGTTCTGTCACAACATGATTTGTATTTTATCGTATCGTTTTTAACTCTAAACAAGCACGAAATTTGTAAAAACGTAAATTCTAGGCCATTTTGGCTGCACAAAAACCGCATATAAGCAAGCATTTCTTGTATAAAGTCAATGGAATGTTGATAGGTTTTAGGACAGGATTTGGAAAGCAATGTTCTTTCTGACAATAGCAACAGTAGTAGAGTAGTAGAGTGTTAAGTATTAGTATTATAGTAGTAGCAGTATTAGCAGCAGTAGTCAAGGAGGGAGTGATCAGCTAGGGGGGAGCGGGGTGGAGGTGGTGGTGGAGGTTTGTGGTGGTGGTGGTGGTGGTAAGGTGGTGGTGGTGGTCGGGCGGGGGGGGGCGGGGGGAGGGGTGGTGAGGGTGGTAGTGGGGGTGGGAGGGGGGGGGGAGTGGTGGTGGTATGGTGGCGGTGGTGATGGTGGTAGGGGTGGTTGGTAGTGGTGGGTTGGTAGTGGTGGTGGTAGTGGTGGTGGTAGTGGTGGTGGTAGTGGGTCGTGGTCGTGGTCGTGGGTCGTGTTCGTCGTCGTCGTCGTACTCGTCGTCGTCGTCTCTCGTCGTCGTCAGTCTTCGTACGTCCAGTCATAGTCGCAGTCTGTACAGCAGCACCGCAGCCGCCGCAGAGCCGCCGCGCAGCCGTAGTATGTAGCAGTAGGACGTCGCAGCAGCATCCGCAGCAGCAGGCAGCCAGCGGCGAAGAAGCAGTAGCATTGGCGACAGCAGCAGCAGCACTTTTCAATTTTTACTACGGAGATTAGGATCGGATGTAACCTGATGAATCAATCTGCAACTAAAAGCGCCATTTAGAGTGGCCTCAATTTTCAGCATTCTACATATAGCACCACACTAAGTGCACGTCGACGTGGCTTTGTACATTCTACTCCTTCAACCCGCAATTACCCTTGTAACCCTCAATGAACAGACCCTGTGGTGTTCTCTTTTTCCCATGTTGAGATGTTACTATCTGCATACGGTGATTAAAAAAGTAACAACCCAATGAGGGATTTTTTATAATGAAACATAATGGATTTTTAACCAATTAATCGTGTAATAGATAGCCTGTTTAAATCATATTTCAACAAGAATTTTAATTTTTGAAATGATCAAGAACATCAAGGATACAGTTTTTTTGGTGAAAGGTACCATTTTCAGGCCTGAACAAATGCAACATCTGACTTTACCCTTGAACCTCTTAACTATGGCATGGACGTGGAGGGGCTTCACAATAAATTTAGATTAACACTGTTGATTTCATTTCTAGCGGTATTCAAATGCTAAGCAGACACGTGTTGAATGATAATGTATCAATAACTTAAATTCAATTAAATTTTACACAGATATTTATATGGAAGCCTTTAATGCTTAATCTGCTCGTTTTGTTGCCTATACATATTTTTCGAAAGTTTTACCACATGGAAATCAGCAAGTTGAAGAATGCTGCAATGTTGCTTCATCAAGTGTCAAATTTTGATTCATTAAATATTATATTTGATAATCTGGTGTCATTTCATAAGTCTATAACCCAGTGATTTACTGCAAGGAGGGGGGTGACATAGTACTTTTGAGGGCATCACTAAAACCCATTCTGCAAAGGTGAACACGGTAAACTGTTAAAAGGCATCAAATTTAATAATTTTCCTATCTCAATTTCACACACGATTATCATCTTTTGCTTTTGGTAATTCCCACAGGAGACAGCCATTTCACAGATGTTATCTTTGGGTAATTTGGGACTTCCTAATCCCATAAAGGCCAGCCATTTCACGGATGTCATCTTTGGTTTTTTGGGAATTCCATATAGGGCCAGCATTTCAAAAAATATCATCTTTGGGTGTTTGAAATTTCCTAAGAGAGAGCCCAGCTTATTTTATAGATATCATCAAAATGTCTCCCCGTATTTGTTTGTTTGTTTTTGTTTTTTGTTTTTTTTGCTCGCTGTCGCAGATTGGCCGCATGGCGGCGGGTGTTAGCGTCTAGAGTTTTTTCGTAATTTTAAACATTTTTAATCTGTCTGGATTTACGACGCAAAAAAACCATGTATGTAACTGTGGCTTAACACTTCAGTTGATAGGTCTTTACAACACGCGACTATTGGATGGGGCTCAGGAGCAAACATCCAGAAAACGCAATTCCTATAGAAATAATTCAGTAGACCTCTCTGCACACATGTTAAAGACCTACACTAAGAGCATTAACATTTAGTGAAAGAAAAATTAAACAATTAGGGTCAAAACAATGATTTCTTTTGTTTCCTTTTAGTTTGATTTTTTACTTTGCCAAAGCAAATCAGAGTAAGGAAATGACATTGTATTGATTGGAAATGAATGCTTACTACTCCCGACATAAAAATATTTCTAAAGTCGTAAATATAGTTAGAACTTGACTAAAATATAATGAAAATTACACGAGGCATTAGATATTTAGTTGTAAAATATTCTTAGTTAAGTGACTCCCTCCAGGATATATTTTGATACCCCATAACGATGAAGATCGAATGTGTCTTAGAAAATTAAACCAATTTAATAATAATAGAATTTTATAATGTTAGGTACGAGTCTTGTGTGAAATTCTAGTGCCTTCTCACACCAATTATCGACAAGTAACACATAGACAGATCAGACAGTCCTCAACAAAGAAATATCGCGTATTCCCTCAAGTATTCCATACATATTTGCGAGGCTTAACAATTATTAGATCACACCTGAATGAAGTTAAGTCGAAACAACTGTCTTTATATGTAATAAAACGAATGATTTTAGTTTTTACACAGAATTATGCTTCTCTCAGAAGGTCCGATATCAGGGGCGGGCCTTTCAACAAACACTATTTTTTTTCTTTTGTACTTCTTGTGCGATCAACATTCGAAATATTCCCAGAAGGTGTTCTGCCAATTAATATAGAGAAACGAAAATTTGTATCGTAAAAAAATCGTATTTGCCTTTTTAATTTTATTTCAATATTTGCGAATATGAAGAAGAAAATATTGTCAACAAGTGTAAGAAATACCGAATTGATTAAAATGTTTGATCGATAACCGCGACCAAGTTTGTCAAAAGATTGTTGAAGCAGGTGGCAATTTGATTGAATGTTTAAATACATTTTAACATATATATAATAAATAATGTATATAGCCATAAAACAGAGAGGCAAAACATATTAAAGTAAATACCAAACACAAATATATGGGGAGAAAGAATGGCTAAGCATTGTAAAGGTCCATCGGCATGGGATGAGTAGACATTTCTAATTTCTACATTTTCGTAACCTAAACAGTATCCTGATGATATGCAACACAGATTTTTAAAAGTGAAACCATCGGGGAAGTGTTAAATTTCTAGGATAAATATACACCAAACGGGGACAAGCTTCTCATGCTTTCGCGAAGCGCGTATCAAGATGGCCGGAGTTAGTTGGATTTGACCCGTTAATGACGTCAGAGTAGTAACAAGTTGTAAACAAAAGCTCACACGTGGGCTAACCGCACCGCAAACTCCAGATATCTGTCCTTGTCGGTTTCTTTGTCTGGGAACTTGAATCATTAAAGTATTCGGTTCAGTGATTCTCCTCGTCGGTACGGTCGCCGCTGGTGCGCCGTCGACAATACAGCGCATGATTATCGTAATTTTAAGGCACCAATCAAGAAAAATTTATGCAATATGATACAAAACGGACGACGCATATCCGCGAGAGTATTCTGTGTACGTATGCAAGGTGGAAAACTGGGAACACGCGACACGTCGTTCCACGATGACGATCATGATCGGTGATCTGATGCGTTACAGCGTATTGCGTAATTGTTACTCGGGCGTCACTTCCGGGTCATCGCTGCGAGCGCGATATCACTTCGTTTTGGAATTCCTTTGAAAGCTTGTCCAAAACACAAGATATTCTGCCCAATTTTTAATTGTTATCAAAATACGGTTCGCAATTACTGCTTCAGGCCAGATTTTACATTGATACCAATACATATATGAAGGAAACCATTTTTGGTGGTGGATTATAAGTATGTTAAGAGCATGTCCATGACTTTAAAGGTGAATTTAAACAAGTGAATCCTAAGCCGAGATTTTAATTGTGAAAATGACAGAGTCCCTGACAGTGCAATGAGTGCAAGTAGTACTGAGAAATACCTGTCATTATCGCTCGAGTTACATGGATTCTCAAAAAACAGATTGGGATGAGATTAAAAAGATATGTTGTACAACGATCGATGTCAGACAGAATAAGAGGCGGATACCAGAGAGAAACTATCAAATATATCACGTTACTCCTTACCGGTCTTTATTTCCCTTGCTTTTGAGTTTTACAGTAACTAAAAAAAGTCAGTATATTTTATCCAGGGTCTATATAGTCCTCTGTTCAGTGTAATATATGCCTTACCTGTACTGTACTGTATTTTAGGATAGTAAGTTAACAGCTTGACCCAATTTTGAAAGTTAAATCTTCCGTGATGTCTGGTTAAATACATGATACCATATGATACAATATGCCCCTGTGTGATAAAAATACCAATGAATGGAAATATTATGAATGGACTTTTGTTTTTG
>JAMKCH010012660.1:0-84146 GCA_023653785.1 Ophioderma brevispina
GAACTCTTTATTTCCTGCTCAAGTTTTCTCAATAGCAAATTGGCTTTTATTATTTTAGTGGTCTAATCGTTGATCAGACGGCCTATTAGTTTTATTTTTTGTATTTCGCTCAGTTAGGGGGGGGGGGGGGGGGGGGGAAGGGGGGGAGGGGGGGGGGGGGGGGGGGGGGCTCCTTTTTTGTATTTCGTCACTGCTGAGTAGGCCTATAACGTGTGTCAATTGGTTATAATCATGCTTGTACCTATGATATGGACTATTTGCTGTTTTGGTTTCCTCTTTTGTATTTCAGATGAATTGTCTCGTTTGATGCTTCTCTCAGCGACCCGTATTTGATTAAACTCGCTCGTCGAAACTCCCGGCGCTACTAATTGGATCCAAAGCTTGCTCCACCACTAAAAAGTACTTGGCGGCGTGAAAATGGGGAGATCCTGGGCATCTTCTAGAGCTGATGTGTCTACTTTCCCTATTGAGCCCTTCCACTTTGCTCTCTATATTCTCTTTAAAGAATCGGGTGGCCAAGTCAGCTGCTGATTCGGCAATGCGCGTCAAGTTTGTTCACGGACTGGCAGGTCTACCTTCCCCCACGCAATTCAATGGTCATGCCTGGCAACACGTATATGTACTCACGGTTACCCCGAGCTACATTGGCGGACTTACGCACACTTTTTTGTCATTTTGTTACACATATGCAGGGTAACTTGCAATGCAGTGGCTTTTATCTACTCAGATTTTATACCATCTCTCGATGAAAAATACCTTCGATTTGTTACTTTTATTTATTATTGAATTTGTGTGCATGACCATGCCTAATCGTTTTTTGAAACTCACGGGTTTAAATCTCATTTACATTTCAATAACCCCCGTCTTTCCCAGGTACTCAAACATATTCAAAGCATTCAGCATTCCGTGGGACGCTGAGAATGGGAGTTCTTCGGCAGAACACTCAATAACAAGTTGGTTAGAGACGATGAATTTCGGTGGTTCTTTTTTTTTCTAATGCGGCGTAAGAACATGCTTGTTTTCGAAAATGTAAAACTTGGTGTATCAAGCTTCAATTAGTTTTTTTTGATAAAAAATGATCAATCACGGTTCTATTCTTTTTGACTCACACTGTATATTCCTGCAAATTATATATATATGAGCTCCTTCGGTGGATCACTGATAGTTTCTTTAATATCCATGCACATGACCACTTTCCATCCAATTTTCCATGTTTTTTAACTCTGTTTCTCATTGAAGAATTAGAGCTGGACTGATATAGGCTCTAACATTGCTCAAAAAAGAAGTAGTAAATTTGGGACACCGTTTTACATCAGTTTAACAGAAACCATAAAAGGTGATACACGCAGTTAATTAAAGAACTATTTTGGTCGTTGAAGAAACCTTAGAGACAAGTTTAGAACCTCTTCAGAGTGTTCAGGACCAATGGAAATGTTACACGGCAAACAATGCATGCCACTTACCAAAAAATATGAATAGCAAAAAAAGGACAAAAAAAAGATGGAGGACAAGGGTGGAAAAAAAGGGGAAAGAATAAAAAATGCAGAGGGAAGAAGAGAAAAAGAGGAAGGGAAAAGAGAGAAAGGGAGAAGAAGAGCGGGAAAGATGGAAGAAAAGAAATGAGAAGGAGAAGAGAAAAGAAAGGGAGAAAATAAAGGTGAAGGAAGAAGATGAAAGAGAAGGAAAGGGAAAGTAAAGATTTAGATTCAAGTTCAAACGAAATTTCATTGTGTTTTGAACACTGTAAAAATTTCTTTAAAAACGTCATTTTGAATGTAGCCGCGGGACTGGAAACGTGCAAATAACGGTAAAAAAGTGCCACCTCAAAACCGCCGTTATTTTAATGCACATTTTAAACAGTGAATTTTGTGCTCTTGCACCGATACTTTTTACTTCTAAGAGGCAAACCCCTGGACCCCACCCCGTATGTTTAGGCCTTTGCGGCAAGACGTTCGCACATTAATCAACCCCCCCCCCCGGCGGAATCGGGAAAACACCCCCCCCCGGAACCTTTCAGAACACTTTTTAATTCCGGCATATATTTTGTGGAAACAGACGGCCGGGTTTTCCCTAGGCTGAGTTTGAAACTATTAATGTTTGCCACTACTTGTTAGGTTTATGGATTCTAATTTGGATTATGGCCCTGCATGCGTGGTATACATTCGTGCAAAAATTCATTCGGGAAAGCGCGTTTCCAGGTCGGCGGGGGGTCCCTTGTCCACCAACTGGAGTATGACGAGGAGGGCTTTTTGTGGGCGCGGCTGCCACACGCGCCAGCATAGCTGACTTTTGAAGAGCCACTCCCAAAAGATGAGGTCTATACAGAGAGCCACAGAAGGTTGAGAGTTGTTCTTGGTCATATTTCAGGTTCTGATTTCGAACTTGTTATGTGTACTTTCATTAAAATTGTGAAAAGTACTTCAAATCTGCTACTAAATGGACACTACCTGATTTTGAAAGAGTTATAGATTATATATGTCACCTTTTGTTTTGATATTATTATAGTTCAGGGTTACATTTAGATACAATGAGAATCATTCATAGTTGATCATATCATTACTCTGAGATGGACGAATTCCTTAAGGCGTTATTAAGAGGTATTCCATAGTTTCAAGGATATTTGAATGATCATAATGCATATTTACGTACTTGTGTAAATTTGCAATAAATTAGTTGCCCATACGCGTGTTAACACTACAACACACATAAGACAGCACCGGTATAGCACAGCGCAATATTCATTTTACAGATAGTTTGACATCTTTACAAAACTTGTGCTCGACATGGGGTCAAAGGTCCAGTTAAGGGGCAATAAGGGGTCACTTCTGGGCTTAGTCCAAATACCTTTAAAAATCATGAAGCATGGTCAGTGACCATACTATTTTGCATATACGTTCTATGCACCGTCCTTGCAAAAAAAAGGGGGGGTTAGCATTTCAGCGGTCCTCCCCTTCGGTCTCTCGAAGCCTCCCATAAACTCACTCAAGTAGTCCAGGTGGTGGCCGAATCCCTGAGACGAAAAGGGAAAACCATTTTCGTCTTTACTTCGACGAGTGGCTGATGGTAGTCCCTTCATACCAGCTTGCAGGAATGCTGTGCCGTTGGTCCGAGCACTACGCTTTCTTAGACTAGTGAATGTAACATGTCTGCTTTGACGCCTTTGGAAACCAGCCTAGATTGAGGATGAAAGCGGTAAGAATCTGTGCCCGGTTAATCCTGGTCAGTCCGTCGGTGTTGGCCCGAACACAGCTTCCGTCCCTGGTCTACTGCCAGCCTGATTGTCGTCGTCTCGTATTGCAACTAAAGATGAGACGCTTCAGCCATGGCACATCTTCTGCCTCTTGAGATCCCGGTTTTCGATATATTCTCAGACCTTCATTGTATAGGAGTAGAAGCATCCACTCATTGAGGCTAGGAGTCCAATTCCTTCCACCGGTGCCCCTCAATCACCCTTGACGACGGATGCGTCGAAGTCGGGGTAAGGCTCACGTCCGGGTCTCGGGCCGCTGGTCGGTGCACAGTTAACGCCACCACGTAAACGCTTCGATCTATATTTTGCTATCTTTCTATAGCCTTATGTCTGTGGACCCCTCTCCCTTGCCAAGATCTTGGTGACGTACATCAACAAGCAAGGAGGGGTCGGAGCCCACCCTTGCAAGAAGGTCTCCGGCCTTCCCTCGGGGTTGTATCAGGGCAGAAAACCCAGGCTGAAGGCCTCCCATGTCCCAACGATAATAGGTAGGAGCATAGCTCGGTGGAGTGTGCAGGCTTTCCCATCGGTGTTCGCATAATCTTTTAGAGGTGTCGTCGTGGCTACGGGACCTTTCCACATCAGCTGGGGATCAGTCACCGGCGTTCAACACCCTGCTTACTACTCACGGAGCCCGGATCTCCAGGTGATATGGGCGAGACGCACTAGTGGCGGATTGGTCGGGGTCGATTGCCTACGTCTTCCCACAGTGGCTATGATCCCGCGCGTCCTCAAGAAGGTGTCTCAGTCCACTAACTGTCTGGTTAGGTTGGCCCCTATGGCCATCCCACATGTGGGTCCCAGGTGTGAGGATTGCTAGTAGAGAACGATGATTTCAATGCGCGGGGAACTAGTAAGGGGTCCGCAGCCGATTCCAATCGCTCCCAGAGTGCACCATCAACACTTTGCACCTGTATGGTGCATTTCCGCAGACTATTTCAGGAGGGGATTTTCTGATCAGGCATCCACGGTCTCTGCTCAGGCAAGGTCTGTGAGAATTTTACGATTCTCGAATCGAATCTCCGTTACCTTGTAGTCTTTGTGCCGATCAGAAGCAACCAGTGGTTGCAAATCTAAGTCAAATTGCGAATTTCTTTTGTGTCCTGACTGTCCGGGCTTATCGCAAGACCATCTACGAGCTCCATAGGGTTTGGGGGATGGCATGACGGTTTACGTAGCCACTTCCTCCTGACCAGCTGTTGAAGGGTATGTTTCTGGTTCGTCCTCTGTTGCGTAACCTTGTTCCGGAATAGGACTTGGCCTCGGTTGCGACAATTCCTTGCTCAATAAGAATTTGAACCCATTCCATGGAGCTTAGTCTATTGGGACTTATTTTAGGACGACCACCTTCTTGGTGGATGTCGCCTGAGGCCCAATAGGGTGCAAGTGAGACCCAAGCCTTGTTCAAGTGAGAGGCTCCTATAGCTTCGTTTTGAGCGGGGAGGGGGTGTCTTCTGCATAGGCAGGGTTCCTGGCCAAAGCCCAGACTCTTTCTTTTACCCCGAAAGCGTGTTTCAGCCAAGGTTGCATGCACTCAGAGGTGTGTGCGGGTGCTCGGTTAGGGCCCTTGAGCAGTAAGGACGGACAAAGAACATCGTAACGCCAAAAACAAACTCGTTCTTTTCACATTGACACACCGTGGTCCTGCCACTAGACACAATCAGCCGCTGGATTACCTCAGTCAGCCCCAGATGCGCATAAGAAAAAAACATATTCGCCTGGCAGGTTCCTTAGTCAGGGCGCATGATTGTTCAAAGCTCATTCTCGTCCTGGAGGTTCTATAAATGGTCCTCCAGTTCCCACCATTGGACAAACGTAGGATGGCGTTCGGCTTCCACCTTACAACAGACTTAAAGGGTGTGTCGGTTAAAACGGATGGAAAGGCCGCTGTCCCGATTAACAGCTTCACTAGCAGGTCGATAAGAAGGTTGCGGTTATGAGTACATATGTAGCTATATCTGCGCCCCTCTGCCACCAGATTGTCCATGGTATTGTGGGGAAAACTGTCGTGTAAGGTACCCTATATCGATCGCTGCTATCACAGTATCCGTTTCAGAAGTGCGCCGGGCGATACTTACAACCTTACGACACCAACCCACGATTTGTTTTCTGCACCCGCAGGAATGTCGTTCAGAAGTTGTACTTATGGATTTAGAGCAACGTTTATTGCCTGAACGTGGAAAGGCCCCAGTCACTAGGTGAAAATGCAGAAGATAGCAAAAATTTTTGCGAATCCGCGAAAATTAATGTAAATTTTCTCAAATTTCCAGAAAATTGCTGAGATCTCTGTTGTTGCAATTTTTGTGCAGTTTTGCAGGATTTTTCGAAGAGTTTGCCTTACTTTCCGCTTTTCCCCCAGTGACCATGGGGCCTGGGAAAGGATAAATAACTAACATATTGGGGGCCTAGTCCCCAACTTATGATCTTGTTTTGAACTTATGTTTTGATGGCCCAAAGTATATATACCCGAAGTCACAGGAATATCTCTTTAAGTCTGACTCGGAGATTTCGAGATATTATTTTTTGTGTAATAATGAAAATAGTCACCTAAACTAAAGATAGTAACTAAAATGCACAATTCCGACATTTGAGATCAATCGGATTTTTCGTTTTGATGCAGTAACAATTTTATTGAAGTTTTACGGTCCCATAGATAATACTGTGTAATAACACAAATCCCGCGGAATTTTTGACAAAGTTGTGATTTTCTTAGAAGGAATTCGATTTAAGCTTAGCATTAACACAGTGATTTAGTATATGGACAACTTAATGTACATGCAAAAAACACGATTTTTTTGAATTGAGGCGCCCTAACCGCGGGAAATCTCTGAGTCAGCCTTTAAGTCTTCCTGGGTTTTATGGGGACAATTAATGAGAACTTTTTTGTTATGAATAGAAAAATGAAATGAATATTGCAACCCATTATTCATTTTCAACCATTTTTAAGCACCACTCTTACTTTGCACAAAGAATATTCAAGGTTTGAAAGTAGGGAATGTGTCTTTTAAGCTATATTTTGTAACTTTTTGCCCTTTAAGGCCTACGTTGGGATTCCTTACACTCATACTAAGATCACAATAAGCATTTCATAGTTGATCAATACACAATAATTGATGCTCTTTTATTTTTTTTTTTCCAGTTGGAAAGACTTCGAGTCTTTGAACTGGAATGATTTAAACTATACAAGGATGCCACTTTAATGAAAATTAAGGAGTAAACCCCCCTTGAAATACTGTTGGGATTGTATTGGACCACTGTGACATGCAAAAAAATAATAGCCTCGTCCCCAGGTGCCCGGCCCCCAGGGACCCTCAAATTTTGACCGAAATTGTCCAAATTTTGGTATCAGAAGAAAGATATTATTTTTTCTCATTATCCTGTGAATCTTAGGTCTAAAGGGTGTTTCGTTTGGAAGTTATGAGCGAAAAAAATATGCCCCTTTTGGTCGACCAATATAATTTTACACAGGCCCTCTATTGGGGCTTACAAAATCACGTTTTTAGGTCTCCATCAAACACAGACGGAAATATCGGCGCGAAAATTACAGATGGAGTTTTGGGGTGAAGTCCCGGGGGGGGGGGGGGGGGGGGGAGTCGGGGTTCTCCTTTTTGGTTTGAATAGGGATTTGTGGACTGGGTGTGTGAACCACTACCCCGAAAATATCCAAAAATGAACATATGCTACCCGTCCTTATACCTCTGCTTTGGTGGAGGTTTTGTTGGGGCGAAACCCCCAGAAGCTCTTTGGAGAAGGAAAAAAAAACAACTGTAATGTATTTTGAGCATTCTGTCAGCACTATTTTTTATCACATTTGGTGGTTTGCATGCTTGCTTCATACCTGACGACCACTAGAAAATACACTTGCAACAGATCTGCAACCCTTTCATCTACTAATTTGCAAGAAAAAGGGGCCGTTCAATATGCCAAACTCGTCTGAAAATGCAACCCTTCGCGGGCGCCATCCCGTACCCCCCCTTTTTTTCCACTAAGAACCCCCTCACCCCGGGGGGGGGGGTGGGCGGGGGATGTCCAATCTATCAAGATTAAACTTTCATCACTTACATTCTGGGCCATCCCCCTTTAAAACCCTCGTCTTACCAAGCCTTTTTTTGTAACCCGGTTTACCAAGGGGGGGGGGTGGTTACCACCCCCCCCCTCGGAATTTTTTTTATAAAGCACCCGATGCTTATGGATTGTGATACCAGTGGATACTATGGTCCCCTCTTTCCATTGAAACCAAAATAATTACTAACATACCTAGTATTGCGTCACAATGACGTCATCAATCCGCGCGTCTGCCAATTGCCATTTTTCACAGAAATGCGAAAATTCCAATTTTGCGCTAACAACGGTACGGAATTTTCATGCGTTTTCAGCTATAAATGTGGCAATTGGCTATTTTTTACATAAATATAGAGTTTTAAGAATCCATACTGTGCATCTATTTTTCCAAAATCCATCATAAAAATATCCTTGGGGTGGCAACCACCCCCCTACGCCTCGACTTTGACGCGCATACCCTAGACCCCGGTAAGTACTACTTCACATTTCTTTTCGCTAAAATGCCTGTTCGGGAAGGATGAGAGAACGAATTCCATAATCTTTTTACGATTTTTTTAAGCGTTTTACGCACCGGGCGAAGTTCGGTAGGGGGTGGTAACCACCCCCCCCCCCCCCACCCCCTTGGTAAGGAGGGTATAAGGATCCTCAGGTTATTGAAAATTTCGGAACTCTCCCCACTTTTACGAAAGTACACATGAGAGATTTGGAATCAGCGCAAAATTGACTCAGACCGTTTTCTTAAACCTTCTGTGGCTCACGGTGTAGCTTCGCCCCCTCAAATTACCCACCACCTGGCTCTCCTCCACTATTTTTGGGAAATTGTTCGACCGGAAGTGGTGTAATTGACCGCATAACATAGGTTCTCGTACCCATTAAGCTCCTTGAAATGTATTAATATTAAATTAACACATTACCACTACGCGAAAAGGTTATCAGATATAGGCTACTTGTTACACATCAAACCCATTTATCAGCTGGAAGTGTAGGTTTATTGTTTTACTTCACAATCCGACAAGAGTGGCGGGGTTTTTCGGGGCGTGGGTATTTGTAAATTTGACAGGTTTTTAGCCAATGGTTTTGTCCTACAATACTGACGAGGGTGCTTGGAGACAGCTACCCTCTCTCCAAATCAAGTAATATCCATGGCATATGAGGAGATTAAGGGCAACATTGTGATACCATCCAGCGAAACATTGGGACAATCAGTAATATCACTTAATTTAATTATCGAGTCAGATTCATTCATTGTAAATGAATTGAAGTACAGGTGAAAGGATTAGTGCGGTGTGGATTGAGGGCACGCTGTGACAGCCAGAGTAAGGATGGGAGGGTGAAGTTTAGAGAAATTGGAAGTTTGTTCCGTGGAAGAAGATTTCCTTTGAAGATCAAAGGTATGGACGCGAATGGTGTAAGATGGTATGGGGGCACGTGCTGAGGAAGATGAGGATCCTGTTTTAAAGGTCCATGGACATGCTTTAAACTAGTTTATAATATAAGCGCCAAAAAATGGGTTTCATTCATATTATGTCTTGGTATCAAATGTAAAATCTGACATGAAGCAGTAACTGAGAACCGTCTAGTTGATAAAAATTGGGCCATAATCTCATTTGTTTGTGGGACAAGCTTTCAAGGAAATTCCAAAATGAAAGTGATATCGCGCTGGCAAGCGTGACCCAGAAGTGACGTCCCAGTAACAAATACGCGATACGCTATACGCGTCATGAGTCGTCATCGTGGAACGGACGTGCTCGTGGCCCAGTTTTCTTTCCTTGCATACGTCACAGTTTGTTTCTTCTCTTGATATGCTCGTCGTACGTGTTGGTATCATATGGCATATTTTCCTTGATTTGTGCATTAAAATTACGACAATAATGTGCTGTCTGGTCGACGGGTGCCCCAGCACGACCGTACTGACAGGGAATCAGAACAGAATAGCTTTATTCAGTTCCCAGCCCAAGAACCGACAAGGAGAGATATCTGGATTGTGCGGTGGCGGTTAGCCCACGTGTGAGCTTCGTTTACAACTTGTTACTCTAGATCGGGGTCAAAAATCCAACTCCAGCATCTTTGATACGCGTTCGCGAAACCAGGAGAAGGCCCTGTCATTAGGGTATATTTATCCTTGGAAATTTAACACTTCCCGATGTCCTTTTAAAAATCTGTGTTGCGATATGATCAGGATACTGTTGAGGTACGCAAATGTAAGAAATTAAGAATGTCTACTCAGCCGTGTCCATGGACCTTTACCAAGGGCCTTTTGAGTTTGAGGTGGTGGTTTGAGGAAGAGGGCCTAACCAAGAGGACAGGATGGAAGCAAGTGGAGGGAGGAGAGTAGGATGTTTGGGTTGATGAGGGGTATGCATTGAATCGGCGCAAGTGGAAGGAGGGAGTAAGGCTATTGCTACGAATGTGAGGTGACTCCGGCCCACGCCCCGGGTGCCGGGGACAAAACCGATTTAAAACTTTGGTTTTACTCTACTACTACACATTCCCCCGGGAGTACATGATAATTGATTCAATGATCCGGGGATAATTCGAGGTTTACCTAACTTGATACTCCATGAGTCCAGGGGCTTTGCCCCGGCCACTGGCCAGGGTTCACACTATGGTGAGCGTTTTTGCGTCTATGACATACTTTTCCAAAGGTGGAACGCACTTTGGTTCTAGATATAGTAAAAGTTTGCGTCTTATAAGGACGCAAAATATAGCCACTTTAAAACTAGACAAAATCACAGAGTTTTGCCGGACACATGGTCACAATATTTTATCATTTTCACTCAAACAAATAATTATTCTGTTACTTATACATACAGTAGCAAATCTGGTGAAAAAAATTAGGTTTAAAATGGACTGTATTTACGTCTTTTTATTTAGTTCATCACTAACTCTCTCACTGTCCCCAAAGGGTATTTCAGAATCAAGATACCCCCGTTCCTTTGGGTTTAAGGGTCATAAGGGTAATTACTTTACAATCATGCCCAGTCTAAGTTTTTGGAATTGGATTGTGTATGGATTGTTTGCCGTCATTAAAGGTGCAACAAGATTTCAATTACTCATATTTTCTGTGTATTGTGATTTCAATATAATTATACACTTAAAACTCCCTAACCTTTTATTTGGTTACAAAATAACTTAAAATGAAAACAAACACTGATTTTCATGCCTTTTTTCGAATAGCAAACATAACTGAAATTTCATATTTGCTCTTATACGAAATTAGTTTACAATTATATGTGACGCAAGAAACACTTTTCAACTTAAAACCTTTCAGATGGGGATATTTTTGATAGTAAAGCTTTACAACCAATGCCAAAATCAGAATTTTCCACATTTTTTAGGGGGACACCTATTATTTGAAATCTCTTTTGCAACTTTTAAGTTTACACAGTGCTCAAACCTTTACACAATTATGACGCATATAATTGGAAGTTGAAACGCACTTTTTAATCCTCATGGAAACAAATTTGCGTCAAGTAGAACGCACTTTTTTCAAACCTATTGAACCCTGCCACGCTATGACTGTTAAATGTCCATGGCCGATCGCCAATAGCCAGCCTCGTCCTACAGAGGTTCAGATTTTACCGGAAGGGCCAAAATTTTGGTATCAGCAGAAAGCTACTATTTTTCGTCATTAACCACCCCTTGTGAAATCTTGAGGAAGCCTAAGATTTAACAGGGTAAATAATGTGATGGCTACTTAGACTTGCGACCTACGGAAATTACTACTCTGCTTGACTCTTGAGATATATGAAGTGCAAAGAGCCGCGAATCAAAAATGACTTGGACTACGGGAATTTAGAATATTGGGAAGGGAAGCCGACTAAGATGAGAACTATGTTCAAACGCGCGGGTTCAACCATGAATTGCGACTATACGGCATTAATATTGGGAAAGGAACGCCGACTTCGCCTGACACTTAAGATACATAGGTTTCAAAAGCCGCGGTTAAATTGACTCTTGTCAATTTTTTCTCGCGGGTCAAAATTAAAAGTCAAGCTTCATCACAGACCCCTGAACTCCGGTCCCTGAAATCCCTGGGATCAAGGTTGTTTGGTTGGGAAGTTATGAGTGCAAATGTGCCCCTTTTGGTCGACCAATATTAATTTTCACAGTACCTATGGGCTTACACAATCACGTTTTTACCTCTTACATCAAAACACTTGAAATATCGGCGCAAAACTTTGCAGTTTGGAGTTTGGGGGTGAAAGTCATCTAATCAAGATGAAAATTTCATATACTTAAATCGGGCCATCCTCCTTTAAGCTAGTGTATGTTATGTTATAACTAATGGGGGTAGGCCTATGCTATTTCCCTACCCGCTAGCCGATGCTCAGTGCTGTTTTGTTTCCTATACTCCCTCCCCATCATTTCAGTAATCTATTGATGGAGTTGTTTAACGGTGCATTGCGTGATTCCAAGCACCTTCTCAGTTTTTTTCATTCATTTTCCACTATTTTGAGAACCAAGTTTGAGTTGAGATCCGGGGATCCGGATTTGCGGTTTTTTGGTTAGTCCTGCTGAGCAATGACTCCTCCTTAGGACAATTATCATAATGCCATTAACTAATCAATGGAGGAGTCCTGCCAAAATAGTGGTGTAACTGGTACAAAATTTTTTGTCTCACATTCTCCAATAATTTTCAACTTAGGCAAATAAATATCACCTGATTCCACCAGTTAGGACAATATCATGGGTATTTTTAAAGGTGCATTTCGTGATTTCCAGCACCCATTCCATTCTGTGTCATTCATTGTTCACTATTCTTGAGAAACCAAAGTTTGAGTTGATCCCAATCTTCTTGCGGTTTTGTGTTATGAAGGCCCTTGCTTGTTTCCTCCTACTGTCCCATGCCACTGTGCTTGTAATTTCTGTCCGTTTACGACAGAAATACAAACTTACGAATTTCTTACAGAAACGATCAAATCTGCAGGTAAGATTAGGAACACATGGATACTAAAGCCATGGTTCAGATGATATAATAATCTCAACTTTTTTAGATAAGTTGGGGGGGACAAGGTTGAGACACAAAATGCCCCTTTAGGCGAATGGAAGTTTTATTCTTAGTTTCCTGCTGGGGTTTTTAAGGTGATGAGGTCTGATTCATTATCATTATTTACTGACATTTCATTATTATTATTAGTAATTTCATTATTTCAATGTTAATGCACTAAGATCCTGATATTCAGGGTTCGATTTACGCAGGTGCACACATGCACAGTGCAATGTAAATTGACGTCTGTGCATGTGATTTTCCTCTGTGCATATATTTTTTCTTGTCTTTTCATTTTCAGCCCTTATTTTGTGAAAAAAGCTAACATTGTCATGTAATTTTATTTTTAAATTCGACCCCTGCCTGATATTTATTACATAAAACAAGTTAACAGTGGCCTAAATATTACCCAAAATAGGGGTAATTTGCAGGTTTATTTCTTCAAAAGTGTTAAAATTCATTCAGTAATTTTTGCCGCCGAGATGATGACCAGCGAGAAAAAAATCTGGAGGACATTCATTATTTATGGTATCCTGTGACAACCCCTCCCAAGGAACTGCTTAAAATGACCAGGAAGGGATGCTTGAAATATTTTGAGCACCTGAAAAATTGTTATTATCAAGTTTTTCAAAGAAAACATTTTTTTTCACGAAAAATAATGAAATATTTGCCACAGCGGCCAATCAATTGCTTGCTCCACCGGAACTAAGATTCATTTTTCCCCTTGGCCTTATACATATCCATGTTGTCTCTACTTGCAACTGTAGGCAATCATGTAGATTGATAAAATTCACAATCGATCCCTACTGTTGTATCATACTTTTTAGTGTCCTATCTAGTGTATCTTGATTTGGTCCAGAGTATACCTTTGATGTTTAGGAAAGGGCAGAGTATCCTTTAAACACTTTAGGTGGCGCGGTGATTGTCGGTGTTGATGTGAATGAACATGGCGCCTCCATGGTCAGACAGGTGTGGAGCGTCATCATCTTTCACAGACAAATTTTTAACTGTGGTTTTACAAGAAGCTATAGCCGATTTTACCATATTTGTTGGGGTGTAAGTTATGGTAATTAAGGAATCCGAAGACCAGTGGAACATAGGTCATTTAGCTGAATTCACAGCAATCGCTACAAGTTTGGGGTTCCAAGAATTACGAGTCTCCGTGTCAATGTAAAATCTGTAACTTCCCAAGTTTGTGAGCTTTGTGCATCAATAAGACCTCAAAGAGAGCTACATTTTCAGTATTTGACAGTGTCGTGTCATGTTTATTCTCCATGTAGTTCTATAATGTTGGTATCAAATTCGACTTTTGAGCACTATCCGTCCTGTACGGTTTTGGAGATTCATTGGCCTCTCATGAAAGTGTCTTGTGGGTTAGGTTTAAACAGGGGGTTTGACTGGGAGCATATGTTTTGTGTGAAAATATTTTTCTGAGGCCCCATATCATTTTGTTAAGTTTGAGTAGTTCAAAAATGAAAAAGACATGTATACAAAAATTGTACAATCTTTTAATTTAAAAAAAGAAGGAAAGGAAAAAAAATACTACCTTTGGGTTTGCCCATCTGTTTTTGAATTAATCCCATCAATGCACTGTACTGTACTACACACAAGCATGTCAGCACTTGGGGGGAAAAAGTTGTTCTTCTTGAAGACCCACAACACATTTCATGATTATGCAAAGTTTTGCTGAGTACTAGCACACTGTGGGCTACAATGAGTGTACAAGTCAGGTTTTTTTTTTTTTTTTGTGGTGGATCACACAGTACAATGACTGTTTATTGAAGTTTCCAAAACCATCATACAACAACCCTCTGGGGTTATCTCCTGGGACACTTATTGCCTATTTAACCCTAATCCCGTCCGGAGAATCAATGAGATGCAATAACCGTCAATACCGGTCGGAATTTGATCTCACTGCATCTCGGACTTTAACAACTTTTTGCGTATGCGGAAATGCACTCTCATTGCACCTCGGAACCATTTCCTCCCTCCCCCCCGCAGGAGGTTAATAATTCTCATTGCATCTCGGAGCCATTTTCCCCGCATGAAGAGGATGATGATTCGCATTGATTCTCGGACCATTTCCATCAGAAGGTATCTTGGTTCTCATTGCTTCTCGGCCGTACGACTTTACGCCCACTTACTGCGGTGGCCGAAACGACGTTCCGAGATGCATAATGCAATTTGGTTTCTCATTGATTCTCGTACGTCAAAATTTTAAAAAAAAATGATCTCAGTGTAATCTCGGATCGGATATTTCGGCAAACCACCTGTGACGTGGTAGGGTTAAACAACACTATAAGTAGATCCTTGTAATGTTTGTGATGGATGATTATAGGTCACATTGTCAATGTTCAATTAATGATATATTGAATGCTTTTGTTTCATTCGCATGCATTTTTTTGGTTCCGCATACTTACAATAGTTGGGGGAGGAAAATTAATGTAAATTCACCATTAGGCCTAGCCCTGACTAGAGCTAGGCCCTGGGTCTTGCCACTTGGCTACCTAGCCTAGCCCTAGCTTAGGGTGAAGCTTAGCTTAGTTAAGCTGAGTCCTGAGCTTCATGAACAATATCTACATGATGTTACTGTAACAATAATAATGTTTTTCTTCGTGACTTGAAGACTATTTTTATTCGTTGAAAGATGAAATTTACATTCAGATTTCAATCTTCAACTTATGAAAATCTTCTTACCATTGCACTCATACACATTCAATTATTTGCATGTGAATAACAATGTGCTACTTTTCTTATTTTTATCCTAATCCTTCCAGGATGTCTCTCAACAACATCCATATCAAACTCAGGAGTACGCAGCGGATACGAAAGAGACGTGAGAACGTCAGACCATGGCGTGAATTTCTTGAGCACTGCACTCTTCAAGAAACCTTTGCAGTAGCCACAGTTGGCCAAAAGAATATTGAAAAAATATATGAATTCTTCCAGACCAATTTTGTGTTTGTTTTTCTGATATTGGCTGTATATTGTTTGTAAGTTGTTGTTTCTTTCTGTTAAAGCAATAATAGCACTTTCTTTTTTTGAATCCCTCAGATTTCCAAATTTTAAGACTTTTGTTTAGTGTTATAGTTGGGTAATATCGGCTACTAAACTAACCGTGAACTTTGTAAAGCTTGAAAGTAGTTCTGTGTCGCAAAAGAAAGGAATTTTGTCAAGAGATCAATTTCAAAGACAATATATTTTAAAAATATCCATCATGTATCATTTAACACATGGACCTTTCCTATACCTTGTATATTGGCTCTAATGATACTTCTCTTGCATGTTCTTTTTTTTTTCAGATTAACCTCTCCGTTCATTGACATAATAATAGATGATATGACCCCTGGTTTTGATAGTACCATTATGTGTTACAATGCCCAGATAGCACACTATGAGTTACAATATGCTCATCAACCAAGGGCACAGTTCAACGGGTTGTACTTGTACATGCATTGACATGAACTGATCATGTGTATTCTAGGTCTCATATATTATACACAACACTCAGGGGTGGTTTTCTAAATACACTTGTGATTGAAAGCTATTGAAACTGTTGCACAGGAGTTTGTACTTCATTGCCTCAATAGGTGTCAAGCATTGTTTTGAAACTTGTTTCCTGTAAGTGAATTTTGTAATCTCGGTGCAATGGACTGTGGTTAAATTTTAGAATCGATTTGATAATGGGAGCCTCACCTATGAACTGGATTGGCTGTATAAAGGCTGACATTTTCAAGCAGTTCAAAATTAAGGGTTGATGCATGAGTATGGTGTGATGTCCGAAATATATACTGTGGTTCTATCATCTCTCTAATATACGAGAGGGTTTCCTTTTATCTCTTAATATTTAACACTAACATATTACAGTACTAACATCCTCGCTAAGCGTGGTTGTTCCTTTTAAAGACTAATTCTTGTTGGGAATTGTTCGCCCGGAAGTGTGTAATTGACATGCAGACACATAGTGTTCTCGTACCCTAATCGTCCTGAAATGTTTACACATACCAATACGCGAAAAGTTATCAGATATAGGGGCACTTGTTCAACATCCCAATATGATCAGCGGAAGTAGTGTTTACTTCACATTCGACAAGAGTGCTGTTTTTCGGGCGTGGTATTTGTAAATTTGACAGGTTTTTAGCCAATTGTTTGTCTACAATCTGACGAGGGTGCTTGGAGACAGCTACCCTCTCTCCAAATCAAGTTAATCAATCCATGAGTAATTAAGGCAACTTGTTGATACCTCCAGCTGAAACAATTGGACAAGTCATTATAACACAGTGCAGATTATGTCTAGTCGGGAGTCATGATAATTGATTCACTGATCAGGGGTAGTTCGAGGTTACCAACTGGATACTCCATATTGGGAGTCCGGCTTTGCCCGACCACGTGCTATGACTTTTAGTACAACGGAGTCATGCTGAAATTTCGGGCATGTCAGACATCATTATCAATTTTTTGGCATTTGACATTTACAAATCACCCTCATTTCTAGTATGACGACATTACATACGTCAAATCGTGTAGCACGAATCCCGACAAGAATATCTCCAAAATACAGACTTAATATTTATTTTCATCGAAGAAACAGAATTGCATGAGATAAATAACAAGTACAAGTAGGTGCATGATAAATACTGCGGCCATTAGGGTTATTTTTCTTAGTCAGTTAGTGTAATTGATTTCCGACGCAGCACTGCGTCGACAAGTCCATACTTAATACAGTGCTTGATTGCTACGGCTTTTCAATGCATTATTGGCCTTTACGTCGTGCCGACGACCAATGTCAAAAAAACGACGTAAAGGTTCCCTGTACTAGGGTAGGCCTATGTCCCTACCCGCTAGCCTATGCTCAGTGCTGTTTGTTTCCCTAGACTCCCCATCAGTAGGACAATATGGGTATTGTTAAAGCCTATAAAGGTGCATTTTGTGATTCCAGCACCTTCTCATTCTGTTTCATTCATTGTTCACTATTCTTGAGAAACCAAAGTTTGAGTTGATCCCGATCTTGCAGTTTTGTGTTATGAGCACTTGCTTGTTTCCCACGGTCCCATGCCACTGTGCTGTAATTTCTGTCCATTTACGGACAGAAAATACAAAATTACAAATTTCTTATAGATACGACCGAATTTGCATGTAAGATCAGGAACACATGGATACTAAAGCCGATGGTTCAGATGATATAATAATCTCAACTTTTTTGAGATAAGTTGGGGGGACAAGGTAGATCACGAAATGCCCCTTTAGGCCAATGGAAGTTGATTCTTAGTTTCCTGCTGGAGGTTTTTAAAAGGTGATGAGGTCGGATTTTCATTATTCATTATTTACTGACATTTCATTATTATTATTATTAATTTCATTATTTCATGTTAAATGCACTACTATCCTGATATTTATTACATAAAACAAAGTTTACAGGTGGCTAATTACCAAAACAGGGGTATTTGCAGGTTTATTTCTTCAAAAGTTTAAAATTTAGTTCAAGTAATTTTTGCACCGAGTATGATGACAAGCGAGACAAAAATCTGGAGGAAATTCATTATTTATGGTATACTGTGACACCCCTACCAAGGGAACTGCTTAAAATGAACAGGAAGGGATGCTTGAATATTTTGAGCAACTGAAAAATTTTTATTACAAGTTTTCAAGAAAACATTTTTTTCACAAAATAATGAAATATTTGCCACAGCGGCAAATCTGATGCGCGCTCCAACCTGAAACTAAGATTCAATTTCCCTTGGCCTTAACAATATCCATGTTGTCTCTACTTGCAACTTGTAGGAAATACATGATAAAAATTACCTCGAGCCCTAGCTGTTATTTATCATACTTTGTAGTGTCCCAAGTCTAGTTTATCTTGATTTGGTCAGAGTATACCTTTGATAGTTTAGGAAAGGGCAGAGTATCCTTTAAACACTTTAGGTGGTGCGGTGAATTGTGGGTGTTGATGTTGATGAACATGGCCGCCTCCATGGTCAGACAGGTGTGAGAGCGATATCATCTTTCACCGACAATTTAACTGTGTTTACAAGAAGCTATAGACGATTTTACCAATATTTGTTGGGGTGTAAGTTATGGTAATTAAGGAATCCGAAGACAAGTGGAACATAGGTCATTTAGATGATTCACAAGAAATCGCTAAAGTTGGTCAAAGAATTACGAGTCTCCGTGTCAATGTAAAGATACTGTAACCAGGGCTCATGCTAATAGGATTTTTATTTGTGTAGCAATTTTTGCAACAGCTCTTGCTTTGATCACGTTGATACTAGTGCAAACATATAGGGAAAAATTGCTAAACAATCTTAAAATTGCATAGCAAATGGCAGAAAATGTGTAGCAAACTGCTATGCTAAACAAAGTTGGTCAAAGAATTACGAGTCTCCGTGTCAATGTAAAGATACTGTAACTTCCCAAGTTTGTGAGCTTTGTGCATCAATAAGACGTCAAAGATAGCTAAATTTGCAGTATTTGACAGTGTCGTGTCATGTTTATTCTCCAATGTGATTTCTATAATGTGGTATCAAAATTCGACTTTTGAGCACTATCCTTCTCTGTACGGTTTTGTGAGATTCAGTGGCCTCTCAGGAAAGTGTCTTTGTGGGTTAGGTTTAAACAGGGGGTTTGACTGGGAGCATATGTTTTGTGTGAAAGTATTTTTCTGAGGCCCCATATCATTTTTGTTAAGTTTTGGAGGAGTTCCAAAAATGAATAACACATGTATACAAAAAATTGTACAATCTTTAACTTAAAAAAGAAAGGAAAGGAAAAAAAATACTACTTGGGTTTGCCCATCTGTTTTTAATTAATCCCCCAATGCACTGTACTGTACTAAACATGTCAGTACTTGGGGGAAAAGTGATCTTGAAAGACCCACAACACATTTCATGATTATGCAAAAGTTTTGCTGAGTACTAGCACACTGGGTGCTAAAATGAGTGTACAAGTCAGGTTTTTTTTTTTTTTTGTGGGATCACACAGTACATGACTTTATTGAAGTTCCCAAAACCAGTCAATACACCCTCTGGGGTTATCTTCTGGGACACTTTATTGCCTATTAACCCTAACCCGTCCGAGAATCAATGAGATGCAATAACCCGTCAATACCTGTCGGAAATTGATTCTCATTGCATCTCGGACTTTAACAACTATTTGCGTATGCGGAAATGACTCTCATTGCACCTCGGACCATTTCCCCGCAGAAGGTATCTTGGTTCTCATGCTTCTTCTCGCCGTTACGAACTTTAACGGGTCCACTGACTTGCGGTGCCGGGAAAACGCCCGAGATGCAATGAAATCGAATTTGTGTCTCATTGATTCTCGTTACGTCAAAATAAAAAAAATGATTCGTCATTTCATCTTGGACGATATTCTGGGCAAAAACCCCACCTGTGACGTGGTAAGGGTTAACAACACTATAGTAGATCCTTGTAATATTTGATTGGATGATATAGTCAACTTGTCCATGTTCAATTATGATCTATTGAATGCTTTTGTTCCATTCGCATGCTTTGTTCCATACCTTAGCAAGTAGTTGGAAAATGTAAATGTAAGTCAACATTTAGGCAAGCCCGGGCTAGACTAGTTCTGGCTAAGGCATCACTCCCACATTATGTCTTTAACATGATTGTTCATTAACAGATGTGGAGTTATGCAAAACCACATGAATACCTTTCCCTGTACCACATGAGCAGGCCATTCATTTCAAAGAGCCAACTGTGCATACTGCAATGTACAAAATACAAACAATTTAGAATCGAGTTGATATAATGTTTCCTTAGATAATCAATTACCTTTTGAAATAATTAATCTCAAAATTTGTCTAAAAACATAAGAATCCAATCCTTTTCCGAGAACAACCTTTCTCTGCGATGCTTGTAGTCACAATTTCCTCTTCAAAATTTTTAATTTCTAATTCTTTTAAGTTTTTTTCACATATGCATCGCATTATATAGATTGTCAGTTGTGTTTTGATAGTGAAACAAGGGATATATCGTACATTTAAGGGGAATTTTTGAGATCACAACGTTGAGGTTAGGTACCGGGGAAGGTATTCCATGTGTTTTTGCATAACTCCACATCTGTTAGTGAACTGTTTTAAGACATAATGTGGAGTTATGCTTAGCAGAACTAGGGCTAAGAGCTTGGGCCTGGGTCTTGCCACTTGGCTAGCCTAGCCGAGCCTAGCTAGGGGGAAGCTTAGCTTTACGTTAGCTAGTCTGAGCTTAATGACAAGGATCTACATGAAACAAATAATTTGTTTTTCATTCGTGCAATGAAAGAATATTTTTATTCGTTGAAAGATGAAATCTTACATTCAAGATTCATCTTCAACTCATGAAACTATTCTTACCATTGCCTCATCAACAGTCATTAGTTGCATGATAACTTCTAATTCTTAATTTTTATCCTACTCCTTCCCAGGATGTCTCTCAACACCATCCAAGATCAAACGCAGGATACGCAGCTGGATACATAATAGACGTGAGAACGCAGACCATGGCGTGAATTTCTGAGCACTCACCTTCAAGAACCCAGTTCAGTAGCCCACAGTTGCAAAAGAATAGTGAAAAATATAGAATTCTTCCAGACCAATTGATTAGTTTTTTGTTTTTCTGATATAGGCGTAATTGTTTGTAAGTTGTTGTTTCTTTCTTTCCTGTTTAAAGCACTATAGCACTTTTCTTTTTGAAAATTTTTCTTTTTTTAATTTCCAAAATTTTTTAAAGACTTTGTGTAGTTATATGATATTGGGCTTCTAAACATACCTTGAATTGTACAAGCTTGACAGTCTTTCTGTGTCGCAAAGAAGGAATTTTGTAAGAGATCAATTCAAAGACAAAATATTTTAAAATAATCCATCTTACGATATACAACAATGACCTTTTCATATACCTGTGTAGGCTCTAATGAGACTTCTCTTGCGTGTCTTTTTTTTCAGATTAACCTCTCCGTTATTGATCATCGCAATAGCATGTCACATTTGGAGCTTCTATTTTATTATGTAAAAATGAGAACAAGAAAATAAAGATGCTGCGAGTTCCCTAATTACCATGAATGCCTTTTTGTGTGCCACCGGCATATTTGGCAGGACCACTTTGCAATCTGTTGTGCTTATTGTGTGTGTGTGCGCGCATGCGTGCGTGCGTGTGTATGTATGAACTAGCTAGAGAGACATTGTGGGGTTATTTGTAAGTAGAAATGAACATTGTGAGGTTATTTGACACTGTGGGGTTATTCTGGTTGGACACTGGGTTTTTTTTTTTACAAGAGTTACTATGTTACTATTTGTCCTATAACAGAATAAACTGTAATCTAGTATTTAGGTTTATTCCGTAAAAGAGTAGAAAAGAGGATTTTTCTCGTTTAGTAACTTTATAGGCCTGCGGCATAATCCTCTTGCCTAAGAAAAATGTGATGTGATCTGGGAAAACCTGCCACATGTCGCACAGGACAGTTATGAAAAAATAAAGAAAATAGCTTAAAATCTGTTGTATTGTACTTTATTTTTGTCAGATTGTATAAGGCGACATTTTTTGATGTGTGTATCAAAGAAGAAAGAAGTAAACAGTTATGGAAACTTAATATTTCAAACTCTGCAGTGATAGTTAAAACTCAAAATAGAAATTTCCCACCATGTGGCGGGTTTTCCCAGATCGCATCACAAATGAGTAGTTTAGTAAAAAAATGTTTAAAAATGTCTAAAAAAGTGTCTTTTGTATGTATGTGTGTGTGTGTGTGTGTGTATCACTAGTATCACTAAAATGTTAAGTGCATTCAAGGTGTTCATATCGGAATTGGAAGAAGCAGCTCTAGCCCTAACACAACCAATTACCACAGGATACCACACATGGCAATTTTGTTGTAAATTGTGGTAAATGGATGGATGTTCAACATATCAGCCATCAGTCACTGTGGTATTCTGTGGTAGTGTACCGGGCCTGTGGTAATGTGTGGTATGTAGTCATTGACTGGCAAACATAGTGAATGGTGTTAGGGGGAGGAAAGAAATGAAGGGATTTGGCATATAGTGGCCTCAAGATGAAAAGAAAAAAAAACTTTAAAAGGGTTAAGGTTAAACACTCACACACAACCTACACACACACAACACACACACATGGTTAATGGACAAGAAAACATATTTATTGGCTTTACTTACCTGTTTGTTTTGTACAGGTTATGAATTGTCATTGGCACAGCAGTACTTAGGTGTAGCTTGTGTATCATTGCCTCTCTTCTTCGTTGCCGGGGCCACGTCTGCTGTATTCTGGGTAATTGGTAAGTAGGAACAAGATTTTGGCCCTCAAAATTGTTATTTCATAATAGGATGATGATGATGACCATGACGCATGGGCATCATCCATTTTCCTGATTGAAGCTTCCTATTCTTCTGACTTGCTTGTCATTATTGTGGCATTTTTTTTCCATATTTTCTTGATAGCAAGTTGAAAATACCTAGTAAATTTTCATTTGTGTGCTCAGTTCCTTATTTTCGCCATCTCTCATCATGGTTTAGCTGTAGATGATCTACATGTCTTGAAATGACTTTTAATAATTAAAATTCAGGTCAGGTGAGGTTCCTTTGAGGGCCTGCTACTGGTATCCTGGTAACCAGGAATACCTGTCCCAGGGCGAGTTGTCGGCAGATAAAACTGTCGCCCCCATTGGGTTTCTAAGGAAATTGATGAGGAGGGGAGTTGGTTACCCTGGTTAAAATGAACAAGAAGATCTACCTACAGGGCATCAGCTCTGGAGAGCTATTGGCGGCCATCCAGCACATGCTGCCTTGCGTGGTGGCATGGTTGCCCAAAGGCTAAGCCCACCACAGAAAACTGGATTGGCGTCATGAAGTGCATCCGATCAATTATCTTTTGCTCCAATAAATCCTCACACAGCGGTATTGCTGAGTGCGAGGTGTATCCGGCCACCCCCGTTAGCGGGAATAAAACCAGATTTAAAACTTTGGTTTAAAGCGGCACTGGCACATTTTCACAAAATATGAAATTTCTTCAATTTGCCCTCAAATGATAGTCTGGGTCATTGGAATAATAGAGATTACATTTACCCATAAAAAAACATACGCAAAAAACAGTAGGGATGTTAATAAGAGGTGAAGAAAAACCGATCCAGGTAATTTGTAGGCTAAAGTTTAAGTTTTCCTTAACTTTAATCAACAAATGTGTATATTGCATGAATATCATAGACTCGTATTCATTGATATTAAAACCACAATGGTCACAGACCGGTCAAACAGGGTGCATGCCATGGGAAACATGCATACGGCGTGCGTTTTCTTGTATTAAACGTCATTTCTGTCGTCTGCTGAATTAATGTCGCCGGTGACATTAATTATAAAATCGTTCTGTTTACCCATAAGGATGCTGATTTGGTCTTAACCATTTCAGGTCAGGGCTAATGTATATAAAAGCTTTTACAACCATGCAAAAATATCGATTTTGAAAAATCTTGAGGGCGCACTATTTTTCAAATGTGCCAGTGTCTCTTTAAAGCCACTATCAGTCATTTTTTTCCAAATTCAAAATGCCTATTTTGTCTCTACATTGCTAGTGTTAGGTCATACCAACAACTTATATTACAGTTCTTTGTGAAAAACAGATATTAAAGCATTTTAAAGCAGTCTTGAAGAGCACTGCTTGACAAATACAATGTATTACGCTTAGCCACTTCCAGGGGTCTTTAATACAACAATTTCCAATACAACAGTGCAAAAAAAGGACCTCAATGAAAAATAGGGGGTAAAAATAGCGGGTGCGCTTTGTTTACATTTTGCAAAAATCGCTAATAGTGGCTTTAACAACTAACTAAAATTGGAGATCACTGATGTAAAGGTTGTAAATATACGTTCTCTTCATCATTATCTGCAGGTGCTTCATTCTTCGTTATTCATGCTACATGACTGCCATTCTACGATCCTTGGACCTATGGAGAGGCATGTAGAGGCTGTGTTAAGAAATGGAAGAAAGTGTTAAGAGTCACAAGATTATAGTTTTTGAGCATGATGGAGATAAATATCAATTTCACTTGCAGAAAACCGACGAAATGAACAGTCAAATGTTTCTACTGGTAAAGTTTTTACTTTTTCTTGAACATAGGCAAGCAATATTGTTTTAGATAACAATATCACTAGGATTCTTGTTATACTACCAGGCTGTAACCTGGATTTTTTGAGGGGAGGGGAGATGTCTTTGCAAAAGGGGACTTTTTCCTCCAATATTCACCCCGCACCAAAGGGGGGGGGGTTCGCTGAAGTGGACTTTTTACCCATTTCATTGACAAAAATAGCATAAACTTCCGAAAAAATGGCCATTTTTGGCCATTTTGAGCCATTTAGGTTTTTTTTTGGGGGGGGCACATTGCCTCCACACTGGTTGTGGGCATGTTAGATACAAATATTACGACTATGAGTGTGATGGTAAAATATGATCACAAGGTGAAAGTGGATTGTTCCATGTCACGCGCCGCAGGCGAGGGAAATGGAACAATCCATCTTTCACCGAGTGATCATATTTTTACCATCACACGAAAAAAAGTCAGTTATATTTGTTTGATATAACTCATACAAATAGATTCTGAGTCATTTAATAATTATATAGCATATCTAGCCTAGTCCTGGATCTACAGGGCCTAGGCCTATGAAAAGAAGACAAGTTCTATGATTTTTCAAAGAAAGCAAAAGCGTACTTACCTTTGTAGACCATAAACGAGGGGATATTCCAGGCATTCAAGTAGAGGTCAAGTTCAAAGAATAAAAGTTCCAGAATCCAGTTTAAATCAAAATCCGATTATAAAATTTCAACAGAAACATGTTAAGTGTAACGCCAACATCAATCTTTTCTCCCAACATAATAAGTTCAAAAGCGCCTCAAATAAGTCAAAAGTTAAAAAAAAAAAAAATGGTATGAAGGTAAGCATAATACAGTTAATAATTATGGCCGGTTTGAACATCAAACTATGATGTTGTGCATATGCACAACCCAATTGTGAAAATTGGAACGTCGCGGCTGGCTCTGGGTGGATTTAACACCCAAATTTAAAATCTCTGCCAACGATGGGTGTGAATTGGTAAGGTCACGTATTGATCTCATGGCGTGAAAGTGTCATAGATCTCCATCAGGTTGGACATCAGGTAGGCCTGCATGAAGTTCTGATTTTGCCGTAGACTCGTAGGCCTAGGCGTGTGGTGGCGGTGCTGGTCCTGGACTATTGGGTTAAGGTGTAGGGCTACTTACTGTGCTAGCCGACGGCATTACTTTGCGGGTATAGCTCGGACATCTCACGCATTTTACCATCACTCGTCTTACTATAAGCTTTATACTCTGCTCACCATGGTGCCCACTCACCGACATAATGTCACGATTCTCAAAGCCACTTCTGTCCAGTAGGGTGACACAGGTTCGCGCAAAACAATGGTTGGTGTAGATCTTAGAACATCCTGCGCTGGTAGAAATAACTTTCACTTTCTTGGCGAGGGTATTCTGTCCAACTGGCCCATTGCAATACCACAGCTCATCTTCTCATGTTGGTGCTTTTGTCCTTTTGGTGTTTGCCAAAAGTGGAAAACATGGATGCAACTTTGAGCTTGTATTTCAGGAAATGATTCAACTGGAATGCTTATCACATGAACGGCATACATCTACCTTCCCACTGCTCATATCGCGTCCTCGCGAATATTCTTGGTCAGTTGATTGCGGCGCTTTATGTAAGTTGATCCCTCGCCGTCCACTTCTACACTAAAATCTGCTGGCGTCATTGCAACGCAGATTCTGGCCCGCGATTGCAATAAAACATCATAATGTTCAATGAACACTTTGATTCTGCAATTCCTCTAGGAGTATCATGTTCAGTACAGGAAGATCCTTGGATAGAGACAAATCTGCATGTGAGATGGCACTCTTGTGCTACACTACCAAGACCTTCCTTCTTCAACTTAACTAGAACTGCCGTTGAACGACTTTTACCAACTTGCTTGAAGTCTGTGTCTTGTGACCAAAATCCCAACCAGGGAGTAGCTTGAAGTGCTTTGCAGTGAATCTTATATACCTGCATTGATTTCTTGAATACAATGTTCCGTCCATTTTACGAAGCCCCGCATAGAATTTGCTCAAGTACGCATTCAGATCACCGCAACCGATATAGCCTCTACATTATCCAGGCTGCCTCCCCGTGGTACAGCATAGTCTGACAGAATCTTGACAGCGTATTTAATTTGACGCTTTGTATTGTGAATCGGGCTCGTCAATTAAATCACAAAATCTGATCCTTTTGATAGCGCAAAAGCGAGGAGTCAGCATGTTCAGTGGACGCCATGTTATCGTCTGAAAGGAAAACTTTTATCATCGTAGTCACTGCTTCCGGATTGGCACAGTTCCATACATTGCTATAGGTGTACAGCGTAGCGAACGGGAGTGAAAAGACGAAATACGGCTAACAAACTCTTCACCAGACTTTCGTTTTGCGCTCATAATGTACTACGCATGGCATGGTAACGTAAATCGTGCGGGTGGACATAGGAGGGCATATGATAGAAAACTATCAACGCGTTAATGTATTTGTAGACCTGAGATGATCGAGAACACTATGAATGTCAGTTCAAATGCAATTTAAACCAAGTAATGACTTAGAATTAGTTATGAGTTATATAATAAAAGCTATCACATGAGTGTAATGCTATACAATATTATTGTGGCGACTTCAAAAAATGGTGCCCTTTTACACTGCACAAACTCAAGGTGTCTCTATACTGTGGAAAATTGTCTTGTAATCACATGCAAGGACACAAACCCTTGAAAGTTACTTGAAGCATGGATTTCAAGTGGTGTCATTATAGTGTTCCCTTTAGTGCTGGAGAACAATAACAAGAGTCCTAAGTCCTGCTTGGGAGTGATTTATTGTCAGCCAAGAGTATTTTTCATTGAGCATGGGGAGTACAAGGAGGATGAATTTTCCAAAAGTAGGATACTGAGTTTACAGTTGTTACCAAATATATCAAAAACTTTTAATTGTCACATTGTGTTGACTTAGGACCCGGGGGGGGCCAATGCTTAACAGGTCATGACCTCAAGTATACTTTGACCTGTGAACTACAGGAAACAATATTTTTACTAAAAGCCAACAAGCACTAGCAGCATATTTGCTTCCCAATTGCCTTGCCTATATGTAGTAATTAAAAATCAGACCCTTCCAAAGGATGCTTGTTCCAATCGTCTGTGGGACACCCAAATTAACCTGGACGGGGCCCCCAGTGTAACTTTTGATATCAGATGGAAAGGCGCATTTTTAGGTAAACAGTAGGACATTTGCAATATGCAAATTATTGCGCCTACCATCAAACTGCAAGTTTTTTCTCACTCTACTTGGCAGCGAGCGTATGCAAGTGCAGTTCTCTCATATCAAGAGGAAAAACATGATACTATACATAAATCAGAACAAGCAAACTGGTAAAAGTGTTACCTTAAACTTTACATTCCCTTTCCTTAGTCCTGCACCCACAAATGACATTGTCTCTTGCATGATCCATTTGAAAGAACCTTCGGGACAATAAACTTCACTATACCTTGACAAGTCACTGCGTCTGAGCTGGTCCTACACTGACAACATGGCCACTTCTTCATGTCTTAAAACCATCTTAAACCACTCTCAACTGCTTGCTCAAGAGAGCTATTCATATGCTGTCATGGTTTCCTGTATTAGTGGTATCAGGTGATGGGTAACACAAGTGTGAGGAATTGTTGCTATTGATATCGTGCGTTACTGTTAGATGGCCGTTTCACAGTCAATTGCAAACGTTGTTGAATTTTCACTTAAACCTATAGGATTTTTTCACAGGAAAGTGATACAGAGCCACTTTTTGTGTTTTTACTTAGATCTCTACAAGACCTACCTCCCATACCTTTACCAACTTATTGGTGCTTGTATTTCCCGGAGACGGCCACCCCAAAATGGTCAAATTTGACTTATATGGCGTCAAACAAAAATACATGCCCTTTTGTTTTCAGTTGCCATACTAGCTATGTAGAACCTGTCAATTTTTTTTTGAGTTCTTTAGGCAACTAGTGACCTTTATTACCATGTTAAAATAAGGTGTAGCAGGGTCCTCAAAAAACTTTGATGGAGCAAAATCAAAATGAGTGTTTGGACGGACATTTTTCCGTTCACCATTGAATACCATGTATTCAATACACAGACACTTATGTGGGGATATCTGTGGCATTTTATTGTATCATTTCAAAGGACTTTTCCCTCATGAAATGCCCACACAAAATTAATGACTGGTCCTTGAATTAATTTCAGATATGGTTATTCGGAAATTCTGGTCGAATTTTCCGTTCACACTTTTGTCACGTCCAACACTTTTTTGCAGAAGCCATGTTATCTTTATGAAGTAAGTTCTATGTTTGGTTACTTGTCTCTGAGAGCACTTTCACTGACTAGTAATTGTACTAAAGTTGTGACCACCACTGTAGATGGCTCGGCTCTGTCAAATTAAATTTTCCAGTTCACACCAGTCACGTCCAACACAGTGTCACGTCACACACTCAAGTTGAGATCTCAAAAAGAGGACTATGCCAACTTAAATTTAGTATGTTTTAGTGTGCCATGGGTTTGTGAACTACCAAACCTTACTTGAGGTGTGCTCAGGTTAGTAAATTTTCAAAAATTGCCCAGTTCACATTTTCAATTGTCAGTCCAAACGCAAGTCAATCAAGCAACCAGCAAATCTAACAGCTTTGCAATATTGGACGGGCATGAGGAGAAAGAAAGCATTCACTAGGGGAAGTTAGAGTGTTTCATCTTTATAGATGTTAAAATCAGTTTTTGATTTTAATAAATGTCAATAAGATAAGATTAAGTCAAAATTCCGTTCACATGTCACGTCCAACACATTTTGGACATAAAGTAATTATCTGCAAATTCATTGAGTGAGATTTGCTTGCATTCAGTACAAATGTTCTCAAGCCTACAAATAATCAATTCATGAAAAATCACTCTGCACTCTGTTCCTTTTTGTTTTTTAAATAAAACTTTTTCTAGGTCAAGACCTGTTTTTTGGATAAAATAGAAGCAAAAAATGTCAAGAAATGTCAAATTCAAGCGTCAATGTTCATATTTAAAATGGTATTGCCTGAAGGTGCATACTTAACATTTAGTTTTTATTATTTAATAAGAATTAAAAATATTAAAAAATTAATTTTAATTCTTAAGGAACTATTTGCATTTTTTACAAAAAAAAGGCTTAATTTTCAACTATCTGATTAAAAACTAGTCAAAAGGAGAAAAGATCAGGTGTGCTTTCTTTTTTTCCTTAAAATTATAGTTACACACATTAAAAACAAATAACCAAAGCTGACAATGAGTTTGAAAAAACATGGGACCCCCAGGTTGACAAAAGTGGCCGATTAATGTGAAACGGGCCAGATGAAACATGACCTGATATAAAGTGATTTGAGTGAAGTCCATTGATGTCACATACAAAAAATACCTAAACCAGTTAAAATGGTAATTTAAAAAATTAATAAAAAAAATGACAGTCCTGTATTTGAGTATTTTTGGAACTATAGCATTTGTCAGTAATTCTAAACAAAATTCGAGGGCTACTCGCGAGTAACCCCAGAAGAGTGTTGACGAACGCTTGACAGCAGAAATCCAATGCGCAATTCAGTAGATGCATGCGCGGCCATTTGTTTCAAATTCTGGCTACTCGCGCATAAACCCGGAAGAGTGTGAAGAACGCTTGCAGCAGAAATCCATTGCGAAAAATCAGTAACGCATGCGCGTGCATTTGTTCAGAAATGTGGACAGGGGACTATATAGCAAGTACTCTTAAATTATACTTGTTTCTAACCAAATAGGCAAGACTCTTTACTCTGTGAATTAGGGTACATGTAAGGGCATCTGAAAGCAACAGTATAGCAGCAGACGCAGTGCTGGAGGTATGCGCGACTCAAGCTTTTGTGAAGAGACATGTGTAAAACGGAATTACTTTCATGTGCAGATAAACAAAACTGAATAATTCTTGCCTATTTGGTGATGAACAAAGTATAGCTCCTGTATAGCGGGATGTGGTAGTGGTATTTAATTGTTTATGAAAGACAACAGGAAACATGTTTGGAAAAAATCGGCTTGTTTGCAATCTGATGCACTCAAACTACAATCCTCACCAAAAGTCTTGGAACACCTAAGTGTATTTGAGTGTAAAAACTTTTCCCCCTCTACCCCTGACAATGTTGTTCAGACGTCAGTGTTTCAGCTTGTTTAGGATGTGTTCCAACATTGTCCGATGGGGAAAGGGAAGGGAACTAACGCTCCATGTCCCTGTTTTCTTCATTCATCTTGCTGCACAACTTTTCAACTATAGAGAAGTCTGACACTTGATTGACTCAAGAAAGCATGAAGCGTTCCAAGTACTTTCGGTGAGGATCGTGTGTTAAGATTTGCAAGTATAAAAAGATGCGTTTTACAAATTCATAACAACTTGGACATAAACATGAATTTTTCACATAAAAATTCTGAAGTAGAAAAAGATGTTTTTTACAGTTCACAAAATATTGGACATAGACATGACTGCTTCTTTTAAAGAAAGGTACAAAAATGTAACCTTTTTTTGAGACACCTTCTAATATGGAATATTGTATTCTGTCAAAACTTGGAAATTGACTCTCAAAAGCACAAAAATGTTGTACATTACAGGGTCTACTGTTTATGCTGTAATTTTCCAAGGGTTTTATTTTTAACAATACTCAAGATGTACTATAATCTGTGAAATAAATAACTTCAAAATTTTTCAAAACTTGAATATCACACATAATTCTGTATGTGAAAATACCAGCATATACAGTAGTTCATTTTAGAGCTCAGGTTACATTTTGACTTTGCTAATTTAATGGATTTGATGAAAACAAGTTTATTCATATTAGCTGCCATTTTATTGTCATTTAGCACAGTTTACTTTATGTTGGTAAATTTGGTCAATCTCAAAACTGCGATGTATGTTTTTAAAAAGTTGACAATTTACATGTTTTTTGTTTTATTTTTTTTAATACATGCAGCTGCTGTGATCTCAGAATAGCATAACAAAATCTAAACTACCAATAAACATGTACAGGCAAAGCCTGATATAGTGTTTCATATTTTTTCAGTGCTGCAGAGTTCTTTTTCCAAAAGTTTTAATTGAGTTTGTTATTTGGATGTATAAGAATTCATGTGTAGTACACAAGCCCCATAGAATATTTTGTGTAAACCAAACAGGAAGGGATATGGTAACCACATGTGTTTTTCTTGATTTCTCTTTTAAAATATGAATTCGAACTAACAGCCTGTTCGTAAGAACTTGGACTGTAAAGTCATGTCATTCTTTTTAGACGAACTTGTTTAAATAAACTTGTTTTAAAGTAGGGTTAGTTGTAGTTGGTCCTCCAAGTCAACACTAAGGAGGAATGTGATTCTGTTTTCCAGTGGATGAACTCCCGTGAAAAATGAACTTGCTTTAAAGTGGGGTTAGTTGTAGTTGATCCTTCAAGTCAATACATATAGGAATGTGATTTTGTTTTCCACTGGTTTGTTGAATTATAATGGCCAGTATCTCAAAATGGAACCGTCATATGCCAACATCACAGCCCAGTTTGTGGTGGATGGTCAAGTTTGATGGAGTGAACCAAATTGTGAATATCAAAATGGGACCAAGCTTAGGTATTTATTTATTTTTAAGGAAACTAATCCAAAGGTGACTCAATCCAAATATATCGTCGCCCACAACACATACCGTCTTATTTTACTAAACATGTTTTCTGAGAAAATCGTGATCAAAATCTACCACAACGTTTCATGTCTATATTATATTATCTTATTAGCTGACCAAGTTATAAAATCTATTACTTAGAAATAAAAAATAATACATATTGCAAAATATGACACATATTACGCAGTTATTTTTCAATGCGCATAAAATAGATTACTATGTGAAAAAAATTGTTTATGAAAGAAAGATAGAAATACGTCAAATAGATCTGTATGCGAAACAGTTTATTTTGGGATCGTCAAAATAGAACGCTATATCAAACATGTAAATGAATGGCGATTTTAAAATATGATAGTACGTGAAATATGGATATGATTTTGAGGAAAAGACAAATCTATAATTATTAGACAACGTCACACTTTGAAACTTGTGGATCACTAGAACTCAATGAACTAAGTAATTAGGCGAAATTTCGAAAAAAAACCTCAAAAATGTGAAGTACGACAGTATGTGATGCGGGCGATGATATACCAAACTCTTCACTTTCAGACATGAAAGACAATTGTTTATTTTAATTATGTATTTTCACAACAGAAAAAAATGACTTTGCTATTTCTTGTAGTATTTCCTTCAATGCTGATAGCATCCTTAATTTTTTTTTTTTAATTTATAGTATGTTTTATTTTTCTGGAACTCGGTAGTTATTAACAGATTGCAGTTTTGAAGGGGCTGGGAACCTTTGGATGTGTTTCTGTAATATTCTGTATCTTGCATGTACATTTAGTTTTTAATGTAACCAAACTGGTTAAGATTTAAATAATACTCTGCAGCCTGAATTTGGCAAATGATGTACCTCCAAATGAATATAAAAGGTGCACTTTGCTAGATTAGGGCTGCTTGTATGATTGTCAAATACACTATTTTTATACTTCTTAGCTTCTAGCAGTAATATTTAATAATATATTAAACACATGTTGGCTATATGGTGTCCTGGAGTTACACTTGGCATGTCATGCATTGCTTTGCCTTTTTGTTATGAATAACAATGGAATATTCTTGAGCAGAGGAATGGAAAAAAAATCTATATGAAATTAACATCGATAAAGGCATCTTCAGCAGATGTCAAAGACTTCCAAGGAAGAAAACTTGTTAAAACTTAAGATGAACAACACATGCATCAAAATCACCTGCCATTGTATCGAAATAGCCTGTCAGTGTTTCAAAGTAGCCCGCCAGTGTTTCTTTAATAGCCTGCCAGTGTTTCTGAATAGCCTGCCAATGTACCAAGATAGCCTGCCAATGTAGTACCAAGATAGCCTGCCAATGGAGACCATTCCTAAAAGTACCAAATGCCATTGGGAGTGTTGCATTGGTGATTATTATCACTCAAAGGAATTTTACATTTTTGTTTGTAGTCAGATGTTGTTGTGCAAGTAAAAAAACGTATCTGCATTAGCTATTTTATTTCTTGTATATAGATACGATGTATAATATATCTGCAACTGTTGTCAAATTTTGTTAGTTTTGAGATGTTTCCTTGAGTGATCCTAAACCTTATGAAAGAAAAGGGTGGTTGTATGCAACCTCCCTTAAGGGTTTTCACATCGCAAAAAGTGCTCAAGTCAGCTACCAAAGGCTCCTGGTGATAGTTGGACCATTCTTAGCACTCATTATCATACAAATTAGGACAATTCCCCCTTTTCTGGGAGTAGGATAGTCTAAGTTGGAGGGGTTAGTGAAACTGAAGATTTATTTTTCACTCATGTGGGAAAAACAGTGGATATATGCTTGAAACTCCTATATGTCAGATTAGCTGTTTCCTCTCATATTCACCAGATATTCTGGCAAAATCCTGTGTTTATACAGTACACGTTTTGGTTTAAAATGAAAAATTGGCCTAATCTGGTGAATTAAAGATATCTGGAGCCACTGATATAACACTTGGCGTGCTAAGCACTTAACCACATGAGAACTGTGTGTTGATTGGCTAAAATGAATGCAAACTCATTTATTGAGCCAATCAGAATTAAGAAATTACTGAAAAAGATTTTTTTCTAAAGAAAATTTTAGAAGAGCTATGTACATGTATTTGTAAGAAAGATGAGTTCCCATGTGGTTAACTGAAGTGACAAAACACAGCTATTGCCATTAACACAACCACCTTGCACTGACGCAACAATATAAGGTACCAGAAAGACCGACGTGTGTAAAACTTTGTAATTCGTGTAAATGTTCAAATCTTGTTCATAATAGGAAATTGTGGAAATCCTGTCTATTTGAACTAGAACTTGACATTTACAGGAATGATAAAACTGTTAATGCACATTTACTTTTGTGGTGAATTTTCCATAGGTTATAGTTTTCTGATGAACTTTGCATACGATACCATTTTACTTTTACAGTGATAGGTGTTTTTTAGAAAATTTGCAAACAAAAGGCTATTTGTGTATCCTTAAAATGTTATGTCATGCTATGTCATCACTTTTAATGGGTAGAAACCATGTGTTAAAGGTGCAATGAGAGATTTCACATTTCGGGTGTTCCTAAAGATGTTGAAAGCCCTGATTTAAGCACTGATGTAAAGCTTTCCATAAAAAAAATTCCCAATCTGAAAGGATTAGGCCGAGATTTTTTCTTTGTTACAAAAATTGTGAAAGTCTGATTTCGTATTAGAACAAATACGGAATTCAGATTATGTTTTAAATTGAAATATAAGCTATTCAAAATCCCCTTTTGTTTTCACTTTTAAGACATTTCTTTAGCCAAGTAAAAGGTAAGAGATGCATTGAGTGTCTAATCTTTATGAAATCACTACAAATGATGCGATATTTGGATGCCTTGATCTCTTGTTGTACCTTTAAAGGGACGTTCAGAGACTCAGTGGTGATCATAATCTCTTCTGTTTTGCTCCTACTTCTAGAGGACCACAAAACAAACCTATGTGGAAAATTCCAATTGCTTATAACACCGTTTTGATTTTACGAGTATTTTAGTATATTTCGGTTCCCATAGGCCATTTTGTTCATATGATTGTCCAGTGGTGAATTTTCCATAGGTTATAGTTTTCTGATGAACTTTGCATACGATACCATTTTACTTTTACAGTGATAGGTGTTTTTTAGAAAATTTGCAAACAAAAGGCTATTTGTGTATCCTTAAAATGTTATGTCATGCTATGTCATCACTTTTAATGGGTAGAAACCATGTGTTAAAGGTGCAATGAGAGATTTCACATTTCGGGTGTTCCTAAAGATGTTAAAAGCCCTGATTTAAGCACTGATGTAAAGCTTTCCATAAAAAAAATTCCCAATCTGAAAGGATTAGGCCGAGATTTTTTCTTTGTTACAAAAATTGTGAAAGTCTGATTTCGTATTAGAACAAATACGGAATTCAGATTGTTTTAAATTGAAATATAAGCTATTCAAAATCCCCTTTTGTTTTCACTTTTAAGACATTTCTTTAGCCAAGTAAAAGGTAAGAGATGCATTGAGTGTCTAATCTTTATGAAATCACTACAAATGATGCGATATTTAGATGCCTTGATCTCTTGTTGTACCTTTAAAGGGACGTTCAGAGACTCAGTGGTGATCATAACCTCTGTTTTGCTCCTACTTCTAGAGGACCACAAAACAAACCTATGTGGAAAATTCCAATTGCTTATAACACTGTTTTGATTTTACGAGTATTTTAGTATATTTCGGTTCCCATAGGCCATTTTGTTCATATGATTGTCCAGTTAGTAATTTAATGCAAAAATATGCTCTAGTTTTATAATAAAAAGGTTATTGCCTTATTTGTTTGGGGTAAATTTGGAGGTAGTCTTTGTCTACATGCACTCTGACTTTGTCATAAAATGAGGGTGCCCTTCCCACAAAATCTCTGAATGTCCCTTTACTTAAAGCATGCATACATTTAATAATTTTAAATGTTAATTATTTTAATATTGAAATGTGTTTATTTTTCTTTATTAGGTATTTATGTATTATCCTATTACACTAATAAAACAGTGAATAATTAGAAGTATGTTGTAAATGTGGTTATTTTTAGGTTACAAATAGGAAATACCAGATATTGTGGAAAATGAATTAAAGGCACTCTCAGTGATTTGCTAAATCAGAAAATCCAAAAAATTATCAAAAATCAGATGTTTGCCTTTTTATAGCAAGTATATGTATCCTACCATTCTCTGCAAGTGATAAGTCTAAATTAAAGCAACCTAATAAGGACAAAATTGCATACAGAATACTGAAAAAAAGTATTTCAGTCATTACTCTTCGTCCGGACACTTACTACAAATCTACAATGCGTAATTGAATGGGGATTTATACCTTTGAGTATTGCAGTTGTCTTCCTTTTCTGTCATTTTTTTCAGTTGGAAAATATACCATAAAGTCCTACAGACCTATACTTCATTTTTAAGCTATTCCTGCAAATTTCAATTTTTTTGATCTTTTGTATGAAACACTGATAGTGTCTTTAAGTTTTAGAGCTTTGTTTTTTGAAGAATTGATGAATATTCTCCAAAATTAACAAATTCCTTTATTCAAATTCACAATATGTAGCCTTCCCCCACCCCCAAATTATATGGCATTTTTACATCATCTGTACACTAAAAGGTGCGCGACCCGATCATGGCCCAACTCCCTTGCATGGAAGCCTATCACCAAAACATCTGAAACTTCGACCCAGCAGCGCAGTTTGGATAGTTGAAGCAAAATGTGTACTAAATTGGCCCATAAGGCCAAAAAAAATTTGTTGTGTTGCCCTCCGCGACCGACTGAAAATCTCGGGTCGGTGTGTTTTTGTTTTTTGTTTAGTCTTGAGTTTGTCGATTTTACCTGTTTTCCGGTTGATAAATGTGTAACAAAGCCAACCAAACGGAAAATCACAAGGAGTAGCTCGGATTTAACTCCTTGCACGGGCCAGGGATGTGAGTGGCCATGTTTAAAAAAATGCAGAAAATCGGGGGAACTTTCCGTCTACAGAGCAATCTTAGTCCTACCTGTCAGTGAGGGTTTCCGAATTAGACAGACATGCGGCATTTTCGCTACCACATCATTTTGATGAGGGGGGATGGTCAATACGATCACCCCCCCCCCCCATGTTGATGCCTGTTCATGTGTTTTTGACCAAAAATAACCTCATATTTTACCATAATAGTTTAAAAATGGTAAATTTCCGTTCGCGCGTGCATTTTGTTCTAATTACAATTACATTTAACGATATTAGCTTTCAAATGGCAAAAATGTTAGCGCGCTTTGCGCGCACATGTGCTAGTAATGGATCTTTTCAGCAAACCCCATTTCATTCATAAATTTTCATCAACCCCATCCCCCCAATGTCAAAAAGAATTTACGCCACTGGAACTGTTTGTCGCTAATCACCTAATGGACATTTTAAACGAAAGCAAAAGCTTCCATGACCCCTAGCTACCTAATGGTGTATCCCCAGGCACCCAAGTAAAACAGCAGGAACTCCAGCCGCCTTCTCAAGTACAAGCATATGAAGAAAGAGACGGGGCTGTGAAATTCCTAAACTGTTTGATTCTATCCTGGAAATACAACAAGCTTAGGACGGCACCAGCGTCAGGATAGAAGAGATCGTCAGACAGAATTCAGCTTCCACCGCTGAGAGAGGTGATTGGTATAACCGAAATAATTCGGCCCAAAATGTGAGTGTTGATGACAGTTTTAAATAATTCGTTGATTAATACCAACACGTATAAGAACATCATTCGCAAGCATATGGATGTTTTAACTGTAGACAACAGCCCCCGAGCACTCACAAGAAATGAAGTTGGAAATAATTACGCCTAGCCCTCGTCCGCCCAGCCATGTTCATGTTTTCTATTTCGCTCAAAAGTGATCAAATGAGTTCCACTGTACCAATCAACAGATTTATATCCGGGTTAAAATATCAGATCCAACCAACCACAGCAAAACTAACAACGGAAAGGCCACCATTCAAATAATAAGTTGTGATATGTATCATAACTAGAAGTAGTCTCATTTATCTCGGACCTTGATGGCTTCCAGAGTAGAACAATGAGGACTATTGATAAACCATTGGAACAAATGCGTTTAAAGGGGGGCTTCAGTAACAGGACCCCATCTGACACACTATGAATTCGGAAACTTACGGAATAAACCTGTGCTTATTTGGCGAAGGGTTTCCGAATTCATGTGTGTAAAAAAAAAGTGTGTCAGATGGGTCAGTTAAGGAAACTTCCCTACATGAAGCATATTTGATTGAATAATACAAATTCAAATGAGAAAAAAAGTAACGCTAATAATACGTTTTGCATTATGAACATCATTGAAAGACGAGCGAATGTTGGGATCTCTTCCGTACGGTAAAAATATACATTTACCTTTGGCAGAATTTTAGCATGCTGTTTTTATTTCAGACGATCTTAGCCTAAACTAGCTTTATGCTGTACTTGCGAGTACACTGAATGAGTTGTTCACACAGTGCTAGTTGTTCTATTGTTAACACCAGTAGGCATCTTGTTGATCTGCCCGCCCTCGTCTACATTGTCTCCACCTTTCTATTCGATTTTTGTTGCTTCTCCTCCCCCCTTCATACAGCTGGTCTCTTTCCAGTCCAAACTACATATAATTCTCACTCTACTATTCATTACCGTTGCTCTAAACCCTCCCCGTTAGCCTCTAGACCAATAACAAAACGAAAACAGCTTATGATTAAGGATACACATGGTAGCAGAATTTGGCAAGAGTCCTTATTGTGACCCACTTTGAAGTTCTATTTTTGGCCGTAGGGTTTAGGAATTTGGTAGTAAGGCATTAATAAACAATGATTCTGTAGAATTTAAAGGGGGCCAAACAAATGGCACTCTTTACCAGGATTTTCAATTTTGCAAACACCCGTAGGTATACATCTAGAGTCATATTAAACTTTTCGTTTTTTCAATATGTTAGAATGATTATATTTATATCTGGCATGTACTTTTCAAACGACGTGGTGCACTTAGAGACAAAAATAAACTCTAAAAATTCCAGGAAATTACTATTCTACCAAAATAGACTATTGTGACATCCAATACTATGCATTTTCTTTTCTGCCCTGATTCACTTGATTTGCTTGTAGCAACAACCAATTTAACGAGCTCACTTCGAACAGTAAGGAATAGATTGGACACTTGACTGTGAATATCTGGCATTATAACATTCCACAGAAAACAAATCGGTATTATTCCAGGCTGGGTCTTGCTTCTGGAGGTTTCTTGACAAAAACTGGGATGGCATATGTTCTGGTTGATTGTCTTCATTTCATCAAGTCCGTAAATTTGACGTACTTGGAGATCTTACTGTTGCTTTATGAATTGGTGGTGTTGGTGGTTGATCGCCATCTGGGGAGGGGAGGAACTTCCAGATACTTTTAGCGACACGACGGTGTTCTTACTGGGGCCTTCGGTTTGTAAAACGGCTTTGCCATGATATTTCGTTCTGTCATTGGTGTAATCTATAAAGCTGTCTAACACTTCTTCCGCCTTTTCTATGTCTTTCTTTACCTAGAGAAATATGAATCAAAGAAAGCATACTATGAAGTTTCTCTCAACATTCATATAGTATACCGTTGATTATGTCATATATTTCGATCCCGTGGAGTTTGTTTCGCCAAAATGATTTTATGCTAATTGTCAATTTTGGGGTGTGAATTTCAAAAAAGTTAAGGTGCATTTTGTTTCAATGATGCTTCAGTTGATATTTTGAATTTTCAAATGGCCACCATTTTTCATGATTTGTCCTATATCTCGCCTATGTGAGCACACTTAGAGGGGTAAAAATGGTGGCATACCCATGTGCGTGATACGGGAGGATTCCAGTGAAAGCATTATTGGCTTGCAAACTGATTTGGTTCGGCAGCATCTGAATTTCAAAATGGCCGCCAATTTTCAAATATTGTCCGATCTCGGCTTATTGGGAAAACTTAGAATAGTTTAAAAATGTGGCATCGCCAATGTGTGTTTACCGGGATTCCAATAAAAGCATTGCCTCACTTGTCACTAATTTGGGGTGGCCGCCATCTGGAATTTCCAATGGCTTTCTTTTTTCAATTATATTGATGTACAAGTTGTCCATATCTTGGCTTGTGCGTAAAGTAGAAAAGTGAAAGTTGTGGCAATTCCCATGTTTGTGATACCACCAGGGATCATTAAAATCATTTCCACTTATTGTATCTAATTGTTTGTCGCCATCGTGAATTTCAAATTGGTCGCCATTTTCAATTACATGTTGTCCATACGGGAAAACCGCTGATGTTTCTAATACGATAAGCCTTATTAGCTCATCATAATGGAACTCTATCGTTAACCCCCTGCGTCGGCCTTGGTATTTAGGGGCGGGATAATTGTAGGCATATGGCATTGTGTCTTGAAATGGGGCCTGTCTAGAATGGAAAGCCATTTCAGATTTTAGTTACATCTGATATTCAGGGAGAGTAAAAAAAAACTTGACCTGATTGTGTCCGCCATTTTGAATATTTAAATAATCTATCTAACATATGTGGCCAATCTGCGGCATGCTTATTGCATTATCCTGAAATTTGCTGCAAAGATTCATTCAATCGGTTAAGTCTAGGCCGAAGCTACAGTCTTTCGAATCAAGACTCTGCAGTGAAGAAAATAGCCTGAGTTTCTTCTGGACACTGAATTCCTTCGCTGAACGCATTCATTTCAATGCGAATCAGGGATGGACAGAGCATGAAAACGACTACTGTTCAAAAGAATGTAGCTCGGTCTTAACATAAACCGATTTGGGAATGATCTTGGGCAGTAAATTAAAGATAATTGAACCAGCTTTCAGATGATAATTCAAAATGTTATATATAATTACTTAAAAATTCAAAATGGCGGACACAATCTGCGGTCAAGTTTTTTTCGATACTTCACCCTGATATTTTTAATAATTAGAGTATTAAAGATTGATACGGCCAAGTAAGCAATTATTTAAAGCCAAAAGTTATCTTAGTTTGATCAGACTTCAATAATTTATTAGAGACAAAATTACTGACTAATTAAGTAGGTAAAGGAAGGCCAAGGGGTGGAGTATTTGGGAACGGAGATTGCGACAGGGTATCATGTAAAATTAGGGAGAAACTAACACGGTCTTCTTATTACTTGTTTTGCGTACTTCATGGCTTTCGATCTACTTTTCGCGTAAATCAAAGTTTTTGATCTACTTTTTCTGTGTACGCAAGCAACAGGTTTGAGTCTACGATTAAATTTATCCGGGATATCATCAGTGACCAGCATGGTAACCAGATTGGGTAAGGAGACCTCAACTGATTATACTGCCCTATACAGGTTTTGCTCACTCAGGATATCCACTTCTTGCGGTCAGGTCCTCATCACAAAACTGTCAACTCGTTGATCTTTATTGTACGAAAGAGCAAAAGGCAATGAAAAATGGGTTTGAGAGTTGGTAAGCTCAATTCTTGTTTTGCTTCACTTATTGCTAACGCAAATATCTTCATCCATAGACCATTGAAGCATGGTCCATGATTCACATTCAACAATCCATTCAAATCTTTACTGGAAAATGGTTTAAGCGTGGCTTTGTAGAGTACCATTTAACCAATATCATGGCCTGCTATGACCTCCTCTTGGAAGCATTCTTGCAGCTAGAAAAATTTGGATTCCCATGATCATGAAAATGTCACTAACTCTGCAAGAAGATATGGGGGTCTTTGAAGAGGTAAAGTCCAATATTCAGAGAACCAGTTCCGACATGAACGTGGTCAAGGACCGTACTGAGTTCAATAAGCATTGATGGTACAGAGTCTACTTCATGTTGATTCAAGGAAAGTAGACAGGGAGAGTGGGAGCTACAACCGGGGGGGGGGGGGCAATCACAAATAAATGGATATGGGTATAAGGGGAATCACACCACTAAACTAAACTAGGTTTAGCAGATGACGTCAGTGCAGAGACAGTGTTGGCGTCACGGAAACTGACCCGTTGCTCAATGAAGAGTCACAAAATGTTGATGAGTGTGTCCTTTAAATAAAAGTTGAAATTATCATAAGGTGTGGACTAGGAACAAACCATTTGGGTGGTTAAAGATTTGTGCCATTTTGTATAATTTTGAGGGTTTGGGGAAAATGTGACAATTTTAAAAAATCAAAAAACACAAAAACACAAACAGACAAAAAATAAAAAAAATGCAAATCTTTCGATGCTCTGTAGCTAAAAAAATCAGCCTTCATCATATGACTTTTATTTTGTTGAATAGAGGTATGGTGTGGACTAATTCTTCCAAAAAACAAAACAGTTTTGAAGAGAGTAGTAACCAGTCGCTTATAGCTGAGAAGGAACTCGACGTTTTGGTGTGAGAGGAGGTCATTTTGTACACCAGTCTATGGGGAATATTTAGTGGGTGATTCATAAAGGTGCGCTTCAAACACCAGGGGCATTCGGAGGACGAGGGACTAAAAAAATAGGAGTCTTTGGTGAGAGACAGCCAAATTTTTTTTTTTTTACAATTTGCAAAATTTTCAAAAAACAAAAAAACACGCGTTTTTTTTTAATTTAAAAAAAATTCACCCACAATAGGGTCTTTGTGTGACAAATTTTCAACATTTCCCCCCAAATGGGGTCTTGGGTGCAGTTTGTGTAAAATTAAAAAAAAAAAAATATGGGATCTGGGGGTTCTTAACAGACTTACATGCATGTCACCTTCAAGATAAAATATTTCATAATATAATTAAAAAAAATCTGTTTCTGTTATCCCCATGTCACTCTTCTCCTCAGATGGCATTTTCTAACCCCAAATGACAAGAGGACTTGTCCATCCATTGAGGAGTCCAACACGGAGCCACCAAGTGACTCTCAAGCCAGTTAACACTAGCTGATGCACAAGCAGGTGGAGAGCCAGTACAATTGGGCATTATCGGATGCCATTCAAGCTATCAATGAAGGTCTCCAATGGTTATATGCTCTTCTTTTGCCAACACATTTGTTCGAAGCATCCGGAAGAATCGATATTTGGGGATGATGAAGTGGATTGTTATCTTCGGACAGATATATATCGATAACTAGTGGAAAAGCTCAGGACACGTGGCAAAAGGTCTGCTGGTATCGATTCGGTCAAGTTTGACTCGACCAATATAACTAGTACCACTGAAAACCGGCTGTCTCACAATGAAACGACTCATTGTCTCACACATGAGTCCGGAAGATAAACTTGGGAATGCTCTACTCCATGAATATGAAGAGCTAGCAGCAAGAGCTTAGTTGGAATCTATGGAACCTCAAACAATTCCAACAAACCAGGGGTGTATGGCTCCAATACTTGGTATACACTCACACGAGCGAGGCAACACCTTGATCTCATGCAAGTACTTGCTTGCGTCCAAGACTGACGGAAAAACCCCTCCGAGATGTATTATGTATATTCACCAGGACAAGGATGTCTCATTTACCTAATGTGGTTTGGGTCAACCAAAGGCTTATAGGCGAGCTTCGCTTCATCACTGAAATAAAAGAATTTTACGCCTGGAGTGCACCAATTGACATACGTGCAAGGTTTGCGTTAGTTGGAAGCAAAAATAAAGGTTTGTTACTAGGTCACGCATGCTTTTAGTGGTGGCTGATTGGAAGCAAATTTGATTGCAGATCTAGAGTAGGTGGATAAAGCCTAGATTCACGCTGTAACGCAATGGTTGTATCCCAGAAATTGTGAGGATAGGGGATAGTTTTGACCTAGACAGCATGTTACATGTTCTTGAAACTTTTTGTGCATGGTGTATGCAAGAACAGCAAATGCAGCACAGTTGCCATGTACAACGCTCTGTAAATGCCAGTGAAAACTGTGGTAACACAATTCATTACAACGTCGCAAGTCCAGAAGACGATCTTGGGGGACCCCTTTGTGAGGTACTGGGTACCCTGTATTCATTGAAAGCAAGCTCGAATGGAATTTGAAATAGCATTAGTTTTTCCTTTTTGTGCTGGGAACATTGGGAACTTGGGGCAAGTGCGTCGTGTGAATGGCAAAAACATTCCATGAGAAACTTTTTGTGTCGCTAAAAGGTGAACATGAGAAGTTTTACTTCATTGCTTCACGAAAATAGTAGTGAATTAATGCGTACATCTCAAACAAAGTTTCCGGAATAAACGAAGTATGATCAAAATAATCTTTGTAGTGTAAAGACAATCCAAGATCTAAGTCGATATTCATGGATAGTGTATGTAGAATCTGTCATTTATATGTTGATATTTGGGGTACAGTTCTTTGACATTACAATTAATCAAAACATAAGAAAGTCTAGGGGCGGCCATTTTAAAATATTCCCTGGTGGAGTCATTGGCTCAAATGTCGTAATAGGAATGCAGTGAGTGATTTGGAATAATTCACATAGTATATGCAAATGTACCAGTTTAAGCTGCTTTATTACTGGCATGATGAGATTTAAAAATAGTGTATTAGATATGGCGGGCCATTTTGATAATCACAGATGGCAGCCAAAATCCAAATTAGCAAAACAAGTAAGCCCATGTGTTAATGGAATCCCTTAGATCACAAACATGGGGAATGCCACCGTTTTACTCTTCTACGTTGCTCAACGCCAAGATCTAGGACTAACATAATTTAAAAATGGCGACCATTTGAAATTCAAGATGGCGGCCGAAACCAAATCCGTTAATGTAAGACAATGCTTTCAATGGAATTTCATGGTTATGACAAACAGGGTATGGCCACAATGTTACTCTCTATAGTTGATCATAAGCCGAGATATGGAACAAAAAATATGAAAAATGGCGGCCATTTTGAAATTCAAAATGCGATTGAAGGCAGGTTGAAAAAAAGGGCACCTAAGATTTTGAAATCAGACCCCAAAAATGACAAAGTTAGCCAATTAAAAATCAATTTTGGCACGAAAATCCCAAGGGAAAAACATAACATACTGTAATAATATGTTTAAACCGAAACAAATTTTTCATCATTATTACGGTTGTATTTTTGTATCGGTGTGCTTTAATTTTTGTTCAATGAGTGGTTTATAATATGGGATTTATGGTGATCTTTTATAGCGTTCACAAGCTTTGCATGTGTTTAAAGATACTGATCAGTCAGCTTTCAGCTGAACGGGGAATTGACACGCGAAACCAGGAATAACAACAGCGAAGTAACAGTGATTCGGCTGGCCCATACACATACGCCACCATGATTAATTGTACTGATGAGCAACCATGCCTGAAAGTTTTCTGATGCGGTAATCATAAGATTGACACCAACGGTTGGCGTGATCATTTGATTTGCAGCCAATTAGTGTGTGTTTAGCCATATCTTGGTTTTGGTTAAAACGACTGTGTTAAAGATATGCACTTTCAGTTACTATTTCACCATTCATAATGGAATGTCCAGAATAAGAGTCTTAACACCTTCACTAGGCACTGAAAATGAATTACACATCCGGCTAGAAGGTAAGATGTGTCCTATAATGGTAGTGTAACTGCTCCATCTTATTTTGTGTAAAGTGTGTACAATTATAACAAATGCTAGTTCTGTAAAAGACCATTGAGCTTAAAGTGACAGGAGGAGATTTTTTTGAGGGTACGAATTTCTCTCAATTTGCACTGGATCGGTTATAGACCACCTACCGAGAACGTTTCGAAGGTTTATTGGACAAACAAGTACAAAAGAAAACCGCAAACCTTGTTTTGAACTTGCCTGCTATAGTAATCGTCCATTTAGAAAACCATATGCTTTGATTTTTTTTGTCGTGCACGATAGAAAATACTAAATCATCATCGGATTATTCACTTCGGGTGTGATCTAATACATTGGTAAGTATTCCAAATATGCAAAAAAAAGAAAAAAAAAAAAAAACTCGCTGTTCGAAAAAAGTTTGGGCGGGCGCCTTCTTTCTGGAAATTGGATTCAGGTCTCTTAAACTCTTCTCTAAGTTCACAGGCAACATTTTCAACAATAAGAATTTTTTTTTCAATTTGCTCTCAAATTATGGTCTAGGATCTTGGAAGAATACCGATATATTTTACACACAAAAATATCACACCATAAAACATATATCAGCCTTAATAGGCTAAAGACATCCAGTGATTTTTAGTCAATTTTGGGGTTTGCCGGAACTTAAAAGCCACAGAGGTTACAGACCGGTCAAACAGGGTGGATATCGGAGGAATCAACTCCGGCGTGTGTTTTCTTGTGTTAAACGCCATGATCGTTGGTCAGCTGATTAAAATCACTGCGGAGTGGTTTTATTATAAAATCATTCTGTTTACCCATAAGGGCGATGATTTGGAAGAAATCATTTCAGAATAGGGTTATATATCGTCGGCTGAATGCAAGACCAACGTAAGTGCATATTGACCAGTTTTACAGGAAGAGTGTTTTTGTGTATTTATTTGTACCAATAGTTAATAAAAATAATAGGGAATGAACAAAAATATTTTTTCAATGATTCAAATATCATAATTGCCCCTGGATGTACATTAACAAATAATTATGTGCAACAAGAGAACGTATCTGCAGGCAGAATTAGTCATCTCCGTTTCACTGACGATAAGTCACAAGTAAAGCAGATGAAATGGAGGAGAGGATGTTGTTTGGTCTCGATATGAGAGCAAATGAGTTGGCCTGAAAATTAATATGGAACAAAAAGGGAAACAAAGATTAGAAGTGAAACGCTATAGTGTCAAAATACATTATATCTGGGTCAAGAAATTTAGCCTGGTGGTAACCAAACACAAGAAATCAAGAGAACGCAATCAGGATAGGTGGCATTCGGCAAAACACAAAACTTTCTTAACAGACAAGAACATACCAAAATCTCTTAAGGAAACTGTTCATTCAGTGCATTCTACCAGCTATATGGGTTATGGAAGTGAAACATACAATAAAAAATGGAAAGAACAATTCAAAAAATACAGAGGTATAGAAAGAATGATGTTTGATGATGAAAGAATCAAGTGGATGTGCATTGGGCAGGAGTTGCAGCAAATATTTGGGAAGCAGAAAAGGGGTAGACACTCTTTTAAGATGGAGAGACGAGCTTTTCAGCTATATGGGAACTGTTACTAGTGGAGCGGTTTGGACTGCAAAATTGTCGACAACACCTCCCCTCGGTACAACAAAACGCAACCACTTCTATTCGAAAGATAGTAATAAATAATTTAAAAAAATGATGGTTGTGGTCAAAAACTTTTGTGGCAGGGGTGTTTTTTTGGGTCAAAAAATTACGTTTTTGAGCTAAAAACTTAAGAATATCAAGATTTATTAATTTCTTAGCAAAACAAATTTTAATCACCATGCAATACTATCAATCTCTGGCATTTATATTATAGATTTCTGTTTTATACAATATATAAAGGGTCTAGAATTTTAGCCCCAAAATCACCCTTTTTCCTAAAAAAACATCCTTTTTATCACATGTCACCACAATGAGTATTACCTGAACCCTTTATGCAATGTATAAAACCTATATCAATAACAAAAAGGATACCATAAAAATAAGATTGTAATATTTTTACCTTAAAAAAATATAAAAAATAATAATTTCGCTTAACTTGCAGCCCAAATTTCATTTTTCGGCATAGAAATCATCCCTGCCACCAAATATTTCAACCACAACCATGACAACCATAATTTTCTTAAATCTTATTTATTTATCCTTCAAATAAAGGTGGTTGTGTTATGTTGTACGGTGGGGAGGGGTAACTAGAAAACTAGAGCACTTTTCAAGGCTCGGCCGCTCCGCTATACATGATCGATGCATGCACGAGATGAACAAAATTGGCGTAGGTTTGCAAGGGGGTAGGATATGCCATCCTAACAGCAACAGTGAATTCAACTCGGCATCAACATCCGGCGCGGCCAGAGTGCTAAGTCTAATTCAAAGACTTAAAGGGATTAGCAGCGATAATGCGAGAAATTTGACAAAAATGTGGAAATGCATTTTTAACTTATAAATCGGGGATAAGTGTGTACAATTCCATATAGCTACTTTTAAGTAGAAACAAACCACCAAATAGTGAAAAAATGAAGTATTTGAGGAAACTTGTCATACCGTCTCCCCCAAATAGACATACAGCGATGGCATCTCAAAATCTGCATTTAACAGCTGATTGTGGTTTCATTTATATAATATACGCTATAAAATAATTATTGAACACATATCGAATGGCTTCATGGAAAAACGGAATTATACTAATCGTAAAAATGAATTAAAAAGATGTTGTCTGACCACGCGCTATTTGAAATTGGCGCTAGTGCATATGGGATATGTATACGTGTTATGCGATAGGGGCGGCACAGTAGTGTCATGACACCTTCACCAGTGCCACTTTCATAATGTGATTTACTATGGATGTATGACGGCCAAACGTGCCGGCCCGTTTATCGCATAACACGTATTACTAGCGCGTTTTTATATAGCGCATGGTCAGACTAGATGGTTGAAGTCTTTTTATAGTAAAATAATTCGTGTTTTTCGAGTGAGAAAACACTCTAATGGGTCCAATAGATTTTATGAATATTATTGTTAATATTTTTCGTTGTAGGGTTCTCCTTTATACGCACAGTTATAGCGGAAATACAGATGCGGGTTAAAAGGTACTGCTTGTCTTTAATCACGGATTTCAAAGCAAACCACTTGCAGGGAGATTTCGCAACATCCATGCCAAGTAACAAAAAACATAAAAATATGAATTTCGAGAATTTTTCGTTGTTTCAGATTAGCAAATCGCTTCTAATCCCGTTAACGAGACATGAGGAAATTTCCAGAAGAGAAAGAAGAGCGCCAAATTTTTTCGAACCCGGGTTTTTTGATATTGGAATGCTTCAATGTATTAGATCACCTTGAAGTGAATAAGCTGAATTACGCCGTTGAGGTAATAATATGATTGATTAGTACTTCTGTCGTGCACGACAGAAAGTCAAAGCGGTGTCGTGCTTGGGACAATTAAGTTAGGCGGGCAAGTGGAAAAAAAATCTGTTTAACCGCAATGGACAGTATGCACGGATTGCTTTTTCTCCCTTAGGGTAGAAGCGTGGACTACTATTACATTGTGTATGTATAGTCTAGACTTGATGCAAAAGTTGGAGACCAAAAAAGTCAATAAGCCAGGTCTGCCTGATGAAGGCACTTGAAGTAAGTGGACTGTGGACCAAAACCTCACCAAAACTCCATTTCGGGCATAGGCGGGTTTTTTTTTTTTTTTTTTTTTTTTCTCATCAGCCTAGGGAGCTTATCAAGGCATAGTTAAACACTTCAGTCTATAGACTTAAATTATAGGAGTTTGGCTACTCTAACTCATCTAGAAAAAAATTGACTTTTTTTGGAATGTTGACTTTTTGACATTTTCCCACCCCCTGTAAGACCCAGGGGAGGACCCTGGGGGAAGGGGTTACATGGTTAGTAGGGGCTTGTCCCCTCTACAATATACCTAAGGTTGGTGCTCTAGCTCATCTGGAAAAAAAGTTATGGCAAAAATGGTTACTTTTTGTGAACTGTGACATTTTTTGACATTCCCCAACCCCTGTCAGCCCAGGGGAGGCCCTGGGGGAATGGGTTATACATGGTTAGTAGGGGCTTGTGCCCCCTCCTACAAACATCTGAGTTTGGGTATCTAGATATCTGGAAAAAGTTATGGCAAAATGTTTACCTTTTTTGTGAAAATGTTTGACCCTTTTTTGACATGTCACCACCCCCTGTAAGAACCAGGGGAGGACCCTGGGGAAGGGTTACATGGTTAGTATGGGGGCTTGTGCCCTCCTAACATATATATATAAGCTTTGTGTTACTCAGCTCATCTGGAAAAAAAAGGTTATGGCAAACTGTTTACCTTTTGGTGAAATGTTGACCTTTATGACATTCCCAGCCCCCTCTCAGACCCAGGCGAGGACCCGGGGGGGGAATGGTTAATGGTTAGTAGGGCTTGCTCCCCCTACAATATCTAAGTTTGGGTACTCTTAGATCATCTGCGAAAAAGTTATGGCACAATTGTTTAACTTTTTGGTGAAATGTTGACCTTTTTGACATTCTCACCCCCTGTCAGACCCAGGGAGGACCATGGAGGAGGGGTACATGGTTAGTCGGGGCTTGTGCCCTCATACAATTAATCTACGTTGGGTACTAAGGGCTCATCTGGGGAAAAGTTATGGCAAAATGTTTACCTTTTGGTGAAGTTGACCTTTTTGACATTTCCCCGCCCCCTGTCAGGACTAGGGGAAGATCCTGGGGGAATGGGTTACATGGTTAATAGGGGGCCTTGTTGCCTCCTACAATTCTATATCTAAGTTGGGATATAGTCATTGGGAAAAAGTTATGCAAATGTTTACCTTTTGGGAATTTGAACTTTTGTGACATTTCCCCAACCCCTATCAGACCAGGGGAGGACCCTGGGGGGAGGATGCGGTTACATGGTTAGTCGGGGCCTGTACATTCTACATGAATCTAAGGTTGGCGTACTCCTGGCTCATCTGGGAAAAACAGTTATGGCAAAATAGGTACCTTTTGGTGAAATGTTGACCTTTTTTTTTTGACATTTCCCCACCCCGTCAGGACCCAGGGGAGGATCCTGGGGGAATGGGGTACATGGTTAGTAGGGGGCTGGTGCCCATCTACAATATATCTAAGTTGTGTACTCTAGCTCATCTGGAAAAAAAGTTATGGCACAGATTGTTACCTTTTTGGTGACATGTTGACCTTTTTTGCATTTCCTCACCACTGTCAGACCAGGGGAGGACCCCTGGGGAATGGGTTACATGGTTAGTAGGGGCTTGTGCCCTCCTCAATATATCTACGTTTGGTAACTTAGCTCATCTGAGGAAAAAAGTTATGGCAAAAGTTACCTTTTGCGGGAAATGTTGACTTTTGACATTTCCACCCCCCTTCAGACCAGGGGCGGAACCCTGGGAATGGGGTACATGGTTAGTAGGGTTGTGCCCTCCTACAACCCGATATATCTAAGTTGGGGTACTCGATAGATCATCTGGAAAAAGTTATGGCACAATGTTACCTTTTTGGGGAAAATGTGACCTTTGAACAATTCCCTCACCCCTGTCAGACCAGGGGAGGACCCTGGGGGATGGGTTACATGGTTAGTAGGGGTTGTGCCCTCCTACAAGATATGACGTTTGGGTACTTAGCTCATATGGAAAAAGTGTATGGCAAAATGTTTACCTTTTGTGAAATGTTGACCTGTTTTGACATTTCCCGCCCCTGTCAGAACTAGGAAGATCCTGGGGGGAATGGGTACAGGTTAATAGGGCTTGTTGTGCCTCTACAAGAGATCTAAGGTGGGTACTTATCATCTGGGAAAAAAAGTTATGGCAAATGTTTAACCTTTTTGGTGAAATGTTGACCTTTTGTGACATTTCCCCACCCCCTCTCAGACCCAGCGGGGAGGACCCTGGGGGAATGGGGTACATGGTTAGTAGGGACTTGTGCCCTCCTACTAATATATCTAAGTTTGGGTTAATCTAGCTCATTGGGAAAAAGTTATGGCAAATAGTTACCTTTTTGGTGAAAGGTGGACCTTTTTTGGACATTTCCCCACCCCCTTGTCAAGGCCAGGGGGAGGATATGGGGGAATGGATGACATGGTTAGTAGGGGGATTGTGCCCTCCTACAATATATCTAAGCTTGGGTACTCTAGCTCTCTTGGGGGGGGAAAAAAAAAATTATGGCAAAATAGTTCCTTTTTGGTTGAAATGTGGACCTTTTTTTGACATTTCCCCACCCCCTTGTCGACCCGGGGAGGATCCTGGGGTAATGGGTTACCTGGTTAGTAGGGGGGGGCTTGTGCCCTCCTACAATAAAACTAAGTTTGGGAGCTCTAGCTCATCTGGAAAAAGTTATGGGCACATGTTTACCTTTTTGGTGAATGTTGACCTTTTTTTGACCATTTCATCACCCCTGTCAGACCCAGTGGAGGACCCCTGGGGGATGGGTTACATGGTTAGTAGGGGCTTGTGCCTCCTACAATATACTACGTTGGGTACTCTAGCCATCTGGGAAAAAGTTATGGCCAAAGTTAACCTTTTGTGGTGAAATGTTGACCTTTTTTGACATTTCCCGCCCCCCTGTCAGACCCATGGGAGTGACCCTGGGGGATATGGGTTACAATTTAGTAGGTCTTGTGCCACCATCCCTACAATATATCTAAGCTTGGCTACTCTAGCTCATAGAAAAAGTTATGCCCATGTTTACCTTTTTTTGGTGAAATGTTGACCTTTTTTGCATTTCCCTCACCCCCCCTGTCAGACACAGGGGAGAACCCGGGGATGGTTACATGGTTAGTAGGGGCTTGTGCCCATCCTACAATATATCTAAACGTTTGGGTACTCTAGCTCATCTGGAAAAAGTTATGGCAAATGGTTACCTTTTTGGTGAAGTTTACCTTTTTTGAACATTTCCCCGCCCCCTGTCATACCCCAGGGAAGATCCTGTGGGAATGGGTTACATGGTTAATAGGGCTTTTGCTCGCCTACAATATATCTAAGTTGGGGTACTCTAGCTCATCTGGAAAAAAAAGTTATGGCAAAATGTTTACATTTTTTTGGTGAAATGTTGCTTTTTTGACATTTCCCCACCCCCGTCTACGACCTCTTTACTCCGTCTTTAGTCTACTAATAGATGATTAAGTACTTTCTGTCGTGCACGACAGGAAGTCAAGCACGGTGTTCTATGGGGACATACGTTAGGCTGGCAAGTTAAAAAAAATCTGTAAACCCGCCAATGGCAGTATGGACGGATTGCTTTTTCCTCCCTAGGGTAATGTGCAGCTCTGGAGCGTTGAATAATTGTACATTGTGTATGGTAGAGTCTATATGAATGCAAGAAGTTGGGATACCAACAAAGTCTAAGCAAGTCTGCCTGCATGGAAGGCACTTGAAGCTAGTGGACTGTTGGACCCAAACCTCAACAAACTCCATTTCGGTCAGTTAGGAAGGCGGGTCGCCTAGGAGCTTACAAGGCATAGTTCTAACAATTTCAGTCTATAGACTTAAATTATATTGAGTTTGGCTACCTACTCATCTAGAAAAAAAATTGACTTTGTGGGGAAATGTGACCTTTTTTGACATTTGTCCCACCCCCTGTCAGACCAGGGGAGGACCCTCGGGGATGGGTTACATGGTTAGTATGGGCTTGTCCCTCCTACAATATACCTAAGGTGGGTGCTCTAGCTCATCTGGAAAAAGTTATGGCAAAATGTTTACCTTTTTTTTGTGAAATGTTCGACTTTTTTGACATTTCCTTCCCACCCCCTGTCAGAGCCCAGGGGAGGACCCTGGGGGAATGTGTTACATGGTTAGTAGGGGCTTGTGCCCTCCTACATACAAATTCTGAGTTTGGGTACTCTAGCTAATCTGGAAAAAAAGTTTGGATTGGCAAAATTTTAACCTTTTTGTGAAATGTTGACCTTTTTTGACATTTTCCCCCCCCCCCTGGTCAGACCAGGGGAGGACCCCCTGGGGAATGGGTTCATGGTTAGTAGGGGCTTGTGCCCTCTTACAATATATCTAAGTTTTGGTTCTCTAGCTCATCTGAAAAAAAAAGTTATGGCAAAATGTTACCTTTTTGGTGAAATGTTGACCTTTTTTGACATTTCCCCACCCCCTCTCAGCCAGGGAGGACCCTGGGGGATGGGTTACCTGGTTAGTAGGGGCTTGTTGCCCTCATACAATGTATATCTAAGGTTGGTACTTAGCTCATTGGAAAAAATATGGTACAATGTTAACCTTTTTGGTGAAATGTTGACCTTTTTTGACATTTCCGCACCCCCTGTCAGGACCCAGGGAGGACCCTGGAGGATGGGTTACAGGGTTAGTCGGGGCTTGTGCCCTCCTACAATATATTAAGTTTAGGGTACTCTAGTCATCTGGGGAAAAGTTATGGCAAAATGTTACCGTTTTGGGGAAAGGTTGACCTTTTTGACATTTCCCCGACACTGTCAGACCTTAGGGAAGATCCTGGGGGAATGGGTACATGGTTAGTATGGGCCTGTGCCCTCCTACAATATATCTAAGTTGGTACTCTAGCTCATCGGTCGGAAAAAGTTATGGCAAATGTTTACCTGTTTGGTGAAATGTGTGACTTTTTTGAACATTCCCACCCCCTCTCAGACCCAGTGGAGGACCCTGGGGGAATGGATTAACTGGTTAGTAGGGGCTTGTGCCCTCCTACAATATATATAGTTTGGGTACTCTAGCTCATATGGGGAAAAAAAGTATGGCAAAATAGTTACTCTTTTTGGTGAGGTGAAAGTTGACCTTTTTTGACGTTCCTCACCCCCTGACAGGCCCAGGGGAGGATCCTGGGGGAATGGGTACATGGTTAGTAGGGGCTTGTGCCCTCCTACAATATATCTAAGCTTGGGTACCTAGCTCATCTGGGAAAAAAAATATGGCCCAAATGTTTACCTTTTTGGTGAAATGTTTACCTTTTTTGACATGTCCCCACCCCATCTCAGACCCAGGGGAGAGGACCCTGGGGGAATGGTGTACATGGTTAGTAGGGGCGGGCCCTCCTACAATAATCAGTTTGGGTACTCTAGCTCATCTGGAAAAAGTTATGGAACAATGTTTACCTTTTTGGTGAAATGTTGGACCTTTTTTGACATTTCCTCACCCCACTGTCAGACCAGGGAGGGACCTGGGGGATTGGGTTACATGGTTAGAAGGGGTTGTTACCCTTCTACAATATATCTACGTTTGGGTACTCTAGCTCATCTGGGAAAAAATTTATGGCAAAATGTTTACCGTTTGGTGAACTGTTGACCTTTTTTGACATTTCCCCGCCCCCTTCAGACCCAGGGGAAGATTCCTGTGGGAATGGTTACATGGTTACTAGGGAGGCTTGTGCTCTCCTACAATATATCTAAGTTTGCGTACTCTAGCCTTCATCTGGAAAAAAGTATGGCAAAATGTTACCTTTTTGGTGAAAGTTGACCTTTTGTTGACCATTTTCCCCACCCCCCCTGTCAGACCCAGGGGAGGATGCCTGGGCGGATATGAGTTACCTGGTTTAGTAGGGGCTTGTGCCTCCTACAATATATCTAAGGTTGAGTACTCTAGCTCTAGCTCATCTGGGAGAAAAAAAGTTGAGGCAAAATGTTTAACCTTTTTCTGGTATAAATGTGACCTTTTTTGACATTCCCCACCCCCTCTCAGACCCAGCGGGAGGACCCTGGGTGAATGGGTTACATGGTTAGTAGGGGCTTGAGCCCTCCTACAATATATCCAAGTTTGGGTACGCTAGTAGGGGGCGTGGGTTTGTTATTGCACAAACGTGCAAGTATGAATTTTACCCCCAGCCCAAATATTGAGAACCCCTGACATAAAAACAAACCTACCTTTAAAAAAATAAAATTCAATAAAACAGCACCACTGACATACCGGCCTAAAGATTTTCCCATTTTATAAAATAATTAAAAACCTGCTAAAGAAGACTGTAATTGTTAATTAGCTTGGCTTTTCACTTGAGTAGTTGCAGTGAGCACAGTGAGTATAGTGAGCTCTGTGTGAAACAACTCAGGCGTCTCACAATTTTGCAGAGCTTGTTTTGTCCCAATATGGCCTGATTTAAAGCTCAATTATTGCCAAAAAAATCACCAGTTAAAATCGTTTGGATGAATTGTAATTGTTATTACTTGCTTACTCTAAAAAGAAGTGTACATGACAAGCTGTAAGTCTGTCCATTATCTCATTATTCATGAGATTTATTGTATAATGATGTGTGCACCTAGTGTAGTTGGCATTGTATTCTAGAGCTTAAGTAGTAATCGGATAATCTGATGCCTCTATCATTAAACAAGTACGGCCAATGTAGATGCCAATGCAGGGATTTTAATTTTTTAGTGTTTTGATTAATTCGTTAGTTGTAAAAGAGCTTACTTATGTTTACCTGGATCATGCTCAGAATCGGCTATTTTGGTAGCCGATATCAGTTGCCATTGTTTGTTACTACCATTTAGTTGTTTAGCTATTTTCTAACAAATGCATTAAGACCAGCAAAGCTAAAATTACTTTGCTATGCATTAGTTCTTAGTCTTGAAATACTGCTCACACTGCATACATGCAGGCTCCATTGCTAATTCCTGAAAAATAGATGTAATTTATGAGTAGCCTAATTTTTAAAACAACATTCCACAAAGCTAAAAGACAGGTACCATTGGTGGGAAATAATATAACATGTCACAAAATTGAGGATTGTGGGAAGAAATAAAATGTTTGAATTGGTAAACAAAAACAGTAATTCTGAATCAGGAATAAAAATCCTGAAATCTGTGCTGATAGCATGTGTGATACATGAGGATACTTGGCAATTCAAGGTATCATTCACATTGCAAGGCTTCCGATTTGGAAACCTGATTTCAAACTTTCAGAGGGTATGTACAGGGGTTAGAGGGTTAGAATAGTTTTCTGATTTCAGTACAATTGATTTTTTCTAGTTTAATTAGGATGTCTCCATATTTGAGGCGGGGGTTCAAATTTTTTGAATTATCAACCCCCTAACCTCTAGTCATTGGGAAAAAAAGTATGGCAAAATGTTTACCTTTTTGGTGAAATGTGACCGTTTTTTTTTGACATTTCCCCAACCCCTGTAAGGACCCAGGGGGAGGAGACCCTGGGGAATGGATTACATGGTAGTAGGGGCTGTGCCCCTAATTACAAATATCTAAGTTTTGGGTTCCCTCTAGCTCCATCTGGAAAAAAAGTTTATGGTAAAATGTGACTTTTTTGTGTCCAGACACAATGCGTACGTACATACATACCCACGTCCTTACATTCAGACATTGCCATTTCATAAGCCGGATTTGATACGCAATCCGTCCAACAAGGTTTGCTGTTTTCTTTTGTACTTGTTTGTCCAATAAACCTTTGGAACGTTCTTGGGAGGTGGTCTGCAATCGATTCTGTGCAATTTAAGAGAAATTCGTATCCTAAAAAAATCTCCTCCTGTCACTTTAACGGTAGGAGGGTAGACGGCCGGCCAAAGGACCAAAATATGACTTTTGACGGCGTTGTTTGTTACAAAGGTCCAACCTAGTGGATTCATACCACCATGGGATGTACATCAACGTATGGGGTGTTGGCCTTTCTACATTTTTTATTTTAGGGTAAAAAATGGCCAAAAAATGTCAAAATTGTCCAAAAATAGGTAAATCAGTCGAAATGCATTCTTTTCTTCAAATAATCTATCAGAACATGTCCATTTACCTTCAAAGGAGTCATATTTAAGTGAATATAATGGAAGTCATTCCAATTTATAAATTTTGGAGTCAAAATGGCTAAAAAAAGTCAAAATTGTCCAAAAATAGGTAAATCAGTCAAAATACATTCCTTTCTTAAAATAATCGATCAGAACATGTTCATCTACCTTCAAATGAGTCATATTTAAGTGGATAAAATGGAAGCCATTTCAATTTTTAAATTTGGGGGTCAAAATGGCCAAAAAAGGTAAAAATTGTCCAAAAATAGGTAAATCAGTCGAAATGCATTCCTTTCTTAAAATAATCTATCAGAACATGTCCATTTACCTTCAAAGGAGTCCTATTTAAGTGAGTATAATGGAAGCTATTCCGATTTATAAATTATTGGGTCAAAATGGCCAAGAAAGGGTCAAAATTGTCCAAAAATAGGTAAATCAGTCGAAATACATTCATTTCTTAAAATAATTGATTAGAACATGTCCATTCACCTTCAAAGGAGTTATATTTAAGTGGATAAAATGGAAGCCATTCCGATTTATAGATTTTGGGGTAAAATTGGCCAAAATGGATACCTCAGTCCCAATACCTTCGTTTCACAAACATTTTCAAGGAAACATTTGCCGTTACATCTCAAGGAAACATCAATAAGTAGCTTTAGTGCTTGTCATTCTAGTTTTCATATTTTTAGATCAAAGTGACCAAAATAAGGTCAAAATTGTTCCAAAATTGTCAAATCACTTACACCCAAAGGTGTCATAATAAGTGAATAGAAAGCTAGTTGGCTTAATTGACAGATTTTGGGTTGAAATGGCCAAATCTATTATAATGCCCTCTTTTCAAAGTAGGTCATATAATGTTTTGCCTTTTCATCAGGTGAAAATAGTGCTAGCTATTTAACTTTATAGATTTCTTTTCTGAGTCAAAATGGAATAAATGGGACAAAATTCATCCAAAAACTGATCAAAATCAATTAAAATGGGTGAGATAACGAAACGCATCACTTTGACTTACTCTTACATTATGTCTTCTTTTTGCACAGTAGGTCAAAAGAATATGCGGTTACATCCCATGGGATATAATTAAGTAAACATGGTATATAGACTGCCAGCCAGTCATAGATTTTGGAGTCGAAATGGGACACGAAATTTTAAATTTCCCCAAAATTTGGGAAACCAATTGATAAAACGTGTGACTTTGTCCATATTTTTAATCATTACCCTGTGAATTTATATAGATTTCTATTGAATATTTAAAAATAGTTGTTAGGGCCAGGGTGTTGATTTTTCTAGATCTCGGATGTTAAGTTTAAATGGACATTTATAATAAGCTAAATTACTTTTTAATGAGTTTTTAAACTGCATCTTAATATTGTAACATATATTTCTTAGGGCTATACATTAGAATAGCCGAACTTAGATTTTAAATAAAAATAAAATCAATAATCACAATAATAATGTTCTTTGAACTTATTCGCATTCTGATGAACACAAAGCCAAAGGACCACATACATGTTAAACTTAGTTTTATACCTTGAATTTTTGATATGCAAATTGATATTTCTCCTCTATATCTGGTTCTCATTTGGAAATTGTAAATAATTTTTATTCCACGAGAATTTATTATAGGCTACTCACAAGGCTTTTTGTAAGTTTAGTATTATGTGTTATACACTGTGATCTATCAAGGATCTGAGGGTAGGCTGCTCTTGTTTTAAATTTGGACCTGAGTTTGATCAATATTAACAGCTAAAAAATATCCATCAAGCTTGTCCCGTTCTGGGTGGATTCACAGGCCCAGTGTCTGTGGTGGATTTAAGCATTAAATATTGAAATAGGCCTAATGCACAAGAACCCTTTAATTAATTTGCTCAACCATGTAGGAGAAGTGACATTTTGGACCATTTAAACCATAACTGAATATGCCGCCAAATTGGAACAGTGACTGTTCTTTCTTTACCAAATGATCATTCTGACCCGTTGATTAAACCTAACAAAATTAAAATATTCAACTGCGCTACAATGCCAAAAGCTTTCATAAAAAGCTTTTAGGTAATCATTCTCTCATCCTTTCTGGTCATTTTAGCGAAAAAAATGTGAAGATGGTACCTTCACAGTGATTAGGGTAAGCCGTCCAAGTCGAAGGGTAAGGGGTGGTTGCCACCCGAGGTAATTTATGGTGCTTTTTTGAAAATGTTATGCACAGTTTAACTCTAAAACTCTATGTTTATAGAAAATTAGCCAATTGTCATCATTTAGAGGTGAAAACCCCGTGAAAATATATCCGATATTCCTAACTTTTTTAGCGCAAAATTGGATTTTCACCTATAGATTTTCTGTAGAAAATACCAATTTCGGGGACCAATTTTGCAGACTCGAGGACTTGATTCTGACGCCATACTAGGTATGTTGGTACTTATTTTGATATCAATGGAAAGAGGAGGACCATAGCTATCCACTGAAAACAAAATAATAAACATCGGATAGAATGCGTTCTTAGTATTTTTTTCATTCGTGTATCATACCACTATGAGTAACCGTAAAGGAGGGCATTAATAATAACAATTATAACAACTTTTGATTTCTTTGATTTCTTTGCTCCCTCCAAGAAAAGTGCATTATAATGGCCAACTCATTTTCAACTTTAATGCACTCTGGTGATGTGAACTATGGCTTGATTAACAATTTTGACAAATAGGGCAATAGAGCTAATTTGCCAATTTGTGGTAAATTTCCATCAAATCTGAGAATTGGAATAGCCAATACTCTAATTTACTGAGGGATGTAAATTTAATGGATACAATAAACCTTAAGGACAATTATTGATGCATTACATTTATCAATCATAGTTTAAGTTGATATTTTTGATTTTTTGACCATATTGACCATAAATCTTGAGATCCCCCCTCCAATCTTGAGTTCATTTTGATCCTCAGCCCAATGTGCCTCCAAAATGGGTAAATTGGAATACCTAGCACTGTATTCACCTAATTATATTTCATTGAGTATTTTATAAAAGAGCCAATTGTGACTGTTTTACCATATTTTGACATTTTTACCCTTTTGGACATGTTAACCCCAAAATGTGTTCATTGAAAAGGCTAGCATTTTATTTACTTAATCACTGTCCCTGGGAAGTAAATGAATTATGTTCCCTTAAGCTATTTTGAGAAAAGAGATTGTTATGACTAATTTATTATTTTTGGACAAATTTTGAACTTGTTTGGCCATTTTGACCTAATTTAGGACAAATTTTGAACTTGTTTGGCCATTTTGACCCTACAACGTGTCAATTGAATTGACTACTACTCTATTCAGTTAAGTATAGTTCTTTGGGAAGAAAACTTTACATATTCCCATTATGATTGTTGAGAAGGAAGGCATTTTGACTCATTTATGGATTTTTTGGACAGTTTTGATGTTTTTTGGCCAATTTGACCCCAAAATAGGCAAATTGAAATGGCTAGCACTCAATCCGCTCATTTGTGTTCCATTGGGATGTACACGCACATGTTCTGATGAAACAGCTTGAGAAAAGAAGGCAATATGATTGATTTACCTATTTTTGGACTATTTTGAACTTTTTTGGCCATTTTGACCCCAAAATTTATAAATTGGAATTGCTTCCATTATATTCACCTAAATATGACTCCTTTGAAGGTAAATGGACATGTTATGATAGATTATTTGAAGAAAGGAAGCATTTCGACTTTGATTTACCCATTTTTGGAGCAAATTTGACCTTTTTAGCCCTGTTTTACCCTAAAATTAAAAATTAGAATGGCCAACACCCCCATACGCTATTGTATGTCCAATGCGGATATCAATCCACATGGTTGGATGTTTGTAAAAAAACAACGCCGTCACATTTTTGCTGTAATGGCCGGGCCGTATAGGGCGCTCTTACGCATTCGGACCACTGACCTCTCACAGGGATGCGCGTAGCGGGTCTGAGTCGCCGATTGAAACATGAAGTTGCTTGTCGCCTTTTAATAGAATATGGCGGGAAACAATGCATTCAACCTGCGGTGCGCTTTACACAACAATGTTCATTGTTATACAAAATAATACCTTTAAAGGTGCAACGAGAGATTTCAAATAACAGGTGTCTCGAAAAATGGGAAAATTCTGATCTGGGCACTGGTGTAAGGGCTTTATCAAAAAAACATCACCATCTGAAAGGATTAAGCTGAGAAACTGTTTCTTTGGTACAAAAATTGTGAAAACATTTAAAAAAAAATTTGTATAGGAGCAAATACGAAATTCAGCCTATGTTTCTATTGAAATATAAGCAAGAAAAATCACTTTGTTTTCACTTTTAAGACCTTAATTTAACAAAAACAGGTAAGAAATAATTGAGTGTCTAATTATATTAGACACCTCATATGAACCTTACATGGATGTCTCAAAAATCTCTCGTTGCACCTTTAACTTGGAGAATAAGGTGAAGCCACATTGAGCAGGGCAAAATGCAACTTCCTGTGGTTTCAATCTGCGGCTATTCAACGGTGCGCCAGCCCGCTATCGTAGGTAGAGGTCGGTGATCGGGATTGGAGGCTCGGCTCAAGGCTATATCTGGTCACGAATATTTAAATTAAATGGCCGTTATGGAAACTCCACTATTTTGAACCGGGGTTAATCCACTAACCCACACGGATTTTGAAGTCAATATCTTTTTCCAAAAATTATCATGAGGTTTACTAAGATTTATTGAACGAAGATTTAAGAGGTGATTTTGTAATTTCAATGGAACCAGGCTGCTAGTTTGAAAATGATGAAAGAATCCATTAAGGACATCGCCGGATACGGGAATGGAGGACGCCCTCGGTAGTTTTCATGAGAGGGAGGAACTTGAAAACATTCCGCATTTTAAAGGACATGTCCAAAGTTTAACTTTTGCGGGGTTCAAAAAATAAAAAGTTACATAGAATCCCTGAAAAGAGGCTTTGCCGGTATGCAAAATTTATTAAAATACGGTTCAATGGGTAATTGAAATTTCCAAATATGAACCCTTTCCCCCCCAAGAACACGATGCCACTTTGCAAGGATGGGCGTTATATTATTAGCAACATATATATGAGTGCCATTCTGGTTTCTTGGGGGGGAAAAGACTCATTATGGCATTTTGTTTTCTGGGGGGCATGAACACTAAATGGTATTGGCCATACACAACAACACACCCTATTACTACATACCACACCAACCTCACATGTGATAGCATGCTAATATATCAAGTGCTCAGTTCAGAAGCCTTGATGGGCACATTTTAACAACAGCGACCATGCATATCCTGGGTATATAAATCATACTAAATACAAGGTGCTGTATTTGTCAATAACAATGGTGAATGAAAAGCTATTGAAAGATGACATGGGAATTGTGATTTTATTAGCTAATAGTGCTAGCTAGCTTGCTCATGCTATAAAAGAGCGCGTCATGGGCCATGCTTTATGCGGGCCATGTTGTGTATTCCAGAGTCTGCTTTGTGTGAGACAGGAACCCCCCTCGACCCCTTATAACTTCTCCGCTCTGCTTCCATCTCGTTTTTTATATAATTCCAAATTCAGTGCATTAAGTAATGGTCTTTGGGTTTTGTTATTAAGGGCTGTCTCGTGTAGCCTCTTTGTAATTTAAAGGACACACAAGGCATGTATAGACGTCCCGTACACGCTCCATAACAAAGGGCCAGCTATGCAACATCTTCCTTGTTTCTTCATTTAGTAATAATGGTCATTGAATGGAGGAATACTCTAAGCTTTGCTTTTTCCAGAGAGCATGCCCATGGAAGTTTCCTCAGACGTGTTTCTCATTTTTTCCTTGATACAAGTGTATTTTGTGGATAAAAAACACATTGCGTACATGTTAACGATAGTTTAAAACAACCAACTTCACTTGAATGGTGATGTACCTATATGATTATAAAGGGCATCCTTCCCCTTATCCGGCCGATGCCTTACCACTGGAAATCTTTATGCCCAAAATCGAACAGGTCGTGATCTCCCCCATTAATGCTTTTCTGGTCAAGGGTTTAATAAAACTAGTTCTGCAGAAATGTGGAGAAATATAAAAGTGGTTGGTTTATTTGTGTGTGGTGTGCTGGGGGCACGGTTCTTTCCAAGATCATCCATGCTTTTATACACGTATCCGTGAGTGTTACTTACTGCAATGTCAGGCTTAATGTTGGCAAAAGTGATAAAATTATTAAGCCAACTGCTTTGATAATTAATAAATACCAACACACAAGCCTCAGTAACTCCCCCTGAGAACCTCCTAACTGCCCTTAATGGCCCTATACGAAACCCCAAAACCTTGACTGAGCCATTAATTACGACCTTTAGAAGACCGGGCTTATGCTTATGCCAATGGGTGATGCAGTGAGCGCGCCCATGCCCACACTATAACGCATAGGTTATTAAACAATACAACTATGGCAGACAAAAAAAAAAAATTAGGTGTAGCTTTGCGTTATCAGTATTAAGCAAAGTCGTTTTTCTTTGTATTTACACATGATGAAAAACGTAATGTTTGAAATGTCATTATCAAATTAATAAATAAGCTTAATGTTTTGTAATTCTGCATCTTAATGCGAAATTGTTGGACACTTTGTCATCATGACCCTTTTCCCCGCTCCCCTATATCAATGTTCGCTGATATGGTACCTGTGAATGATGGTGCTGAAATGTTTTGCCTCAACATTGCTTAATGGTGGTGGAGGGAACCAGATTGTTCACATCTGTTGAGGAATGTTGTTTCATGCGTGGTTGATAATTCCACCAAAAACTCCCAAGTTCTTTTGTAGAGGGGTCAAAAGTACACCTTTTATGAGGTCCTCTTCCCTCACAATAATTTGCAAAGCATTTGAAATATAATCATATTAACTTTTATGTTGACCCCTGTACAAAATGAGATTGACCCAGTTTTACCATTTTGTCCTTTTTACCTATAACTCCAAAACCAATGGTCATAGTGGTACAAACTATACATTGTGGAAGCCGTATGACTAGATGGAAATATGACATACATTTCGACATGATTGGAGCATTTTAAAAATGTGGACCCCTGTGTAAACTTAAATGGTCCCCTACGTGAGAACGTGATACCACAATATGATAGTACTACCTACCTAAGCGTTGATGAAGAGGGTCCATACAGGGTGTCTCAGAAAGAAACGTACCCCTCCCAGAAACAGCCAATTTTTACTAATTATACTGCAATTTCTGATCATGTTTAGCTTTATTAATTTTGAATAAATATGTACTCTTTTAAACATTTGATAAAAAAAAGGAAGAAGGACGGTGTAAAAAAATAACCAAACAATGATTTTTCCCTAAAAAGGTATGCCAACATCTCCAACCATAAAACATGTTTAAGGGGGGGGGGTTGATGGCGGTATGAATATTGATAAAAAATTGTTCTAATCCAGAAAATGAGATATGCAATGGCTGTAAATTGTGAGATTGTAATCTCAAAATGCTTTTATTCATCGCAATCGGACATTCTGTACCCGAGATAGGGCTGTCAAAGTTCAGTAGTGACGTGAAATTTGCCAAAATCATCATCTCCTTATATTTTATCATGTGAAAAATTTCAAGGGGTTATTTTAAGATATTTTTAAAAGATAATTATTTAACTATAACACATTCATTTGGGCTAAGTTGAAGTATATAAATATTGATATTATCCTTTTCCATAATTTAAAGTTATAAATGTCACTGGGTAAGTGGTTTTATGTATTTTAGTGTTTATTCACCCTGGAATATTTAAGAAAATTATGTAAAAATTAATTAAGGAAATGGATGGACCTATGTCGATGATTCTTTCATTAATAATTATGTATAATCAGTATAAAATGAACATTTAAAAAATAATTCCAATTTCACATCAAAAGCGCCCTCAATTGGTCTTAAATGTTCAAGCTGCCTATATAGCTCGTTTCGTTAAACATACGCAAACATTCCAAAACGAGAACGAACGTAACTAGAAAAAAACGCTACATGCTATGAACATGAAATTGGCACACCATATTAAGCACATATAGGGCGAGTGAACCATGAAGACGATTTTCATCAAACATTGTGTTCCAATTCCAAATTACGGCCATGAAATTATGCGATTGGGTCGATTGCCGGTTGCCATGGCAAAGGGTTTAAAAATCCGGCTTCATGGTCACCCCGTATTTACCTCCTGCATGGTTCACCCCGTTTTGTCCCATTAGGCCTGTTAGTTAGTTAGTTAATTAGTTATAGTGTTTAAGCCAATCAGAGGCCTTACGCGCTCGGGGTTACCATGGCACCAGAGCAAAATGTTCAGGGCTTTTAAAACTTTGTGACATGGGCCATCACTCTCAAATGCCAAGGTTCATTGCTGGCCCTATAGAGTTTTTTGTTCATTTCTCTACGCACTGCGACAGCATTATTACGAGCTGATTGTCCTTGTTCTTTGATTACCAATATCTCTCTCCTTGCAACCTTTTTAGAGTCTTGGCCATGTTCCAGATTTTTTTCTTCGTTTCTCTGCTCCCCTTGATCCATCTACTGGGACCCTACTTTGAGGGAAACTTACCCATTCACGATGACGATGGCTGGTCCGATGGCCCTTTAAAACCCCAGAGCAGTCAGTAGAATTGCCATTGTAGGAGTCACGCCCAAGCCATTATTTGAAAGTTCGCTTACCAAATTCATACTGTATTATGATAGGAAACGGGTGAAGGGATTTAGGTCACTTCACTCTGAAGACAATAATTGCAATTTTCAAGTGCGTTTGTAAAGCATTACATGTGAACAAATTCATTAAATCTGAGGACTTATGTGTGCTCAAATCCATAATAATTGCAATGTACATGTTTCTCTGCTATTGCTACCAGTGGACAAAGTAGGTTTGGATCACTTTTAGGGGAAGATAGTCATTGTTTGTGGTTTATTTGTGTTTAAACCGTTTTCTTCTTTGTTTTCACCATAATGTTCAACAATACCAAATATTTCATAATATAATTTTTTAAAAATTAGTAATTTACAATATCATTCATGTAAGCAAAAATGGCCGTTTCTGGATGGTAACGTTCTTTCTGAGACACCCTGTACTAACTACCAAGTTGTTAAACCTTTTCTGTAGTGGGGGGGTGGGGTTTTTTTTTAAATAAATTCCTTAAATAAGGCCCGATGAATATCTGGCTCCTGGTCTATGAATGATTTCGATTTCTGCTAGGGAACGTATAAAATTGCTTAGAAATGGGGTTACGCGCAAGTTACTGGTTTGGTTCCTGCACAAAAATGTTAGGGTCACGTTTGGCCAAACACTTTTTTTCCCCTCATAGCGCTTTGTACAACCTGTCGTTTTCCCCTTCAAATAAAGGTATGAAATATAGGGTCAAGGAAAATTGAACACACAGTAGAACCCATCGAACTTATTTTATTCGTGAAAGAGGACCAGGTAATTTGTGTTCCACGTCATGAAAAATAGCTTTAATCTAAATCGGGTGTGGTAAAACACCTGCAATCTTTCAGTTGCATGATAATAACAATGGCTCTACACGTCCAGATAAAAAGTATCTGTGGAGTGTTTTTGGTCTTCTGCATTCCCGAGCGGATTTACTATCAATAGCCTCAATTATTGCTGGAGTCAATGAATCATGGTGTACCTCCCGTAGTCACTGATATTTAGCCATAATTGGATAATGGACCTTTTCATTCATTTTGTCTCGAGAAGTGCACATACTAGACTAGAACATACATGAACTGATTTCTATAAGTTTAGAAAATTTATTGGAAGAATTATGTACTTCCCAGGGGTGATGCCACCTTGTCCTATCCGAGCATCTTTTTTTCGCTTTGGCCTCATTCCTTAGTTTCGCAGGAAAAATTATAGAACGAAACGCTCCTTGGCTTGTTTTTTTTTGAAACCCTAATGTAACTTTTCGATCACCATAGGAATGAGAACCTATTTGTCCATGAAAATACTCGTCACACACACCACTTAGCTCTTTCAATCGGCTACTTTTGGTACAGATTTGAAATATACTGCCCAGTGTGTTGTTTTGAATTACAATGAATAATTAGCATCGAAATGAAGGCTGCGTATTTCCAGAAGGAAGGTAGATTAAGGCTGCTGGGATGGGGGGTTCGTCCTATACCGAACTCACAAAAAGTAGACTTTTTTAATTGATTTGGCAAGGAGTGTACACACAAAACCCGACCATTAGGTTTGACATACCATATTAGAAAACCAGATTAAAATGTGTATTGCATAACGTCTAAATATTGTTTCCGACCAAAGAAGTCCTTTAACTGTTTGAAAACCATTTATTTATTATATCATTTTAACAAACCCCCACCACCAATTTTTAATCATGGGTATTGTTTTACAATATTTTCAGATCTGATTAAACAGGATATATGAATGTTGAAGAACATTTAAGTGATGTAATGTAAAAAAAAAAAATTGACATTCATAAAAAATACACACTTTTGGATGCAAACATTTATATTGAAAACTAGTATTTATTACTACATGTACACTTTGAACATTTATTTGCAGTGACAAAAACAAGTATTAACAAGAAAACATGTATTCAGGTACCACAGAAGTCATTAACTGTTTGAAAATAATTATATCATTTTAATAGACCCTTATCACTTAATTTTAATCATGGGTATTGTTTTACAATATTTTCAGATCTGATTAAACAGGATATATGAATGTTGAAGAACATTTAAGTGATGTAATGTAAAAAAAAAAAAGAATTTGACATTGATAAAAAATACACACTTTTGGATGCAAACATTTATTTACTAGTATTTATTGTCAACACGGGTAAGCTGCTACATGTACACTTTGAACGTTTATTTGCAGTGAAAAAAAAACAGGTATTAACAAGAATACAAATACTTACACTAAACCTTCTAAACTACCTCTAAAATTTAAACGATTGTTGATTTTGACAAACAATTTTCATTGAAAATGTCCACAGCTGTTACCTCTATAAAACACATGATGAAGCATCAAACACAAAAATAAAATATGATTTCCACCTCCAATAGCCTATTATATAATTAATCCTATCCAATCAACATAGGCAGCGGAAATGTGCGGTTTCCCTCTAAAATCTCCAGTCCCCTAAATTCGGAACCAGAACCTTTATCTTAATGTACGATCTCGCTCCGCCTATTTTGAACCTTCTGCCTCATCTGCCGTAAATCCATCAATTTTTATACAAGAAACAGCTTTGAAACATTTGCAGCAATTACCTCAAATTACTCAAACCACCTTTGGCATATTATCCCGAACACTACTCTATATCCCACTCTACTCTACAACCCCCAACCCCCACACCCTACAAAATCATACAGCACTAAGGACAGGAGCACTAAAGATTAGTTCCTAATAAGAAAGCTTGTGTGTGTTGCGCTGCCGACGAAAAGCTTTCCATTACAAAACGTATAACTGTGTATAACACTACATTACTCAAGAGGCGACTTCAAAACTCAATCGCCGGTTCATGATGGTTCAACCGGTTTAATTGTTTAGAACAATAGGAATCGGTTCCCACTGAAAAGACTGACCAGGCGCAACCGACAAGTAACCGCGGTGGTTTAGGTTCCAATCGGAAAGACCGACCAGGCGAAACCACCAGCAAGCGTGGTTTAGTTTTTAAACCACCCCAACCAAAATATTACAATCGCCCCCATATGTTGCCGTACCCTAATTATATTATTGACATCAGCATGAAATTGTAATCAAAATTAGGATAAAGTAACCTTTTCTAAGAAGCTTATCATTATCATTTCGACATTTGTTTCAACATGGAAATAGGCTTTATGTCTCAGCAAGGTGGTTTAGTTTTGAAACCACCCCAAACAAAATATTACAATCGCACCCATATGTTGCGGTACCCTAATTATATTATTGACATCAGTATGAAAATTGTAATCAAAATTAGGATAAAGTAACCTTTTCTAAGAAGCTTATCATTATAACTTCGACATTTGTTCCAACATGGAAATAGGCTTTATGTTTCAGCAAGCTTGGTTTATTTTTTAAACCACCCAAAACAAAATATTACAATCGCACCCATATGTTGCGGTACCCTAATTATATTATTGACATCAGCATGAAATTGTAATCAAAGTTTTCTAAGAAGCTTATCATTATCACTTCGACATTTGTTTCAACATGGAAATAAGCTTTATGTCTCAACCACTCTACATATCTTTAATTATATCTTAAAGGGATAATCAGCGATAATGCGAGAAAACAAAAAACAAAAAAATATGGAAATTTGTCATACAGTGTCCTGCCAAATAGACATACATCGATGGTGTCTCAAAATTAACACTAAATAGCTGATTGTGTGTTTACCCAGCTATATTCAATCATGTTTGTGTTGAAAGTCAACCTGTACAGGTCATGGCGCGCAATATTAGCTATAAATCTGGGATATTTCACAGGGAAAGGCTTTTGCTATCATTCGGGCATTTGAAACGCCGTATAGAAAATAAAAGAATCAGATAGAAAGTACTTTCTTGTCTTTAATACACGGATTTCCAAGCCAACCACTTGCAGTTATGTTTGCACATCCACACCATTAACAAAAATAACAAAATACAAATTGATGATTTTTTCGAATTCGGATCAGCAAGTCGCTGCTTATCCTTTGAAGAAAACGAATACACCGATATAATAACAGTTTTAAAACACCAACTTTAAAATAACAAACAAACCACAAGAAAAATCTATATCCGCTGGACATACGATTCCACAAAGTTTAAAATTTCCAAGAGTGTCCTTGTTTGAAATCAGCAGAAATGCCAATCAGTATCAATGATGCAAAACTCTGGAACTGGTGGAAAACCCTGAAAAGACATGAATTCTGGGATTTAAATGGCCCAAAATGGGCTGAAAAAAGTAAAAATGCGGAAGGAAGGAAATTTGGACTTTGAAAACCGACGTCAGGTGTTAAAGCCTGAAAACTGGAATTCTTGGAAATTAGCTTTCGACCAATATGATAGGGCTCTGGGAATCTCGTTAAAGGACGTTTACTTAATTCGAGAGTTCGTCAAATGTTCCACGACTTATCGCCTTCGAAGGTTGTGAATTGTGCACTCCATCCTCGCTAGGTCAATGACATTCCCCCATATGTACACAATGTTTCTTTCCCGAAATAAGCTTGAATGGGACATGGGTGGGGGGCGCCACTTAGGCTCAATCGAGGGCTAGCAAGTTAACTGCACAAACCTACGACTGAATGAAAAAGTACCAGAATTATGCCAGTGGCAGTATCCAGGGGAACAGGGCAAATACAGCCAGGTAGACTAGTGCGTCCCCTACTTGCGGACCCCAGGTCGGTAATTGCCAAATGCTCATAGAATAATTTGAGCAAAGTTTGGGATAACCCACACAAACTCAAATTCAAGCGCCCCCCCCCCCGCTTTTTTTTAAAAAAAAAAAAAATCTTTTTGCTGCTAATGTTTACTGGCCATTTCAAAGTGTTTATTTGTTTGGATAAGGCAAATCATCTATTAAGATCAAAAAATAAGGATTTTTAGATATTGTGGCTAATTCCATCTAGTTGCCTATTACTACTTCTGTCTAATGAGTAGGCTTTGTTTTCCCCGAGTGTTTTGGCAGGGAACATTTTCCCTCTAGCCCGATCGCTACACATTCAATACAGATTCCGTAATCATTTTCTTAATCAAGGCTTTTTTTAACCCAGAATTGTATTCTATTTCATATATATTTCTAACCCAACTTGCTTGTTATACACCAAGTATAAGCTTACTTTTTCTTACAATTTGAACAAGGCTTTCAGTGTACGAAACTGACTTCTGATAGATACACTACTAGTGAGCTACTTTTTTTTACTTTTGTACAATACTCTTATTAGAACAAGAAATCTACTATACATTAAATCACGTTACAATGAGTTTAAAACTGCATAAAAAATAAGTTAAACTATCACCAAATTGAGAATAAGTTAAACTACATAAAATTTGAGAATCCAAGCTTTACGTTAACAACAACCCCTTGTGAAACAACATGAAAAGAATTTTTATTTGCTGCTTAATGAAAAAAAGAACCCACGCTTTAACTCAAGCCAGTGGTGGTTCATGTGATATAAAAATCTCAATTTGAGCGAGTTAGTCGGGCGGACGATAAAGTGGATTACAAATGCACTTAAGATCAGTGGCCATATTAGGTATATTTGCGCAACAATGAGCAGTAACCAACCAGATTGTTTTACTGAATGATTCCTATTCAGGGCGGATCCAGGAGTGCAATGGTGTTGGGGTGTTTTTGGTGTTGTTATAATTATAATAGGGCTGTTTTGATATTAGAGTGTATCGGTGCGCATGGCTACAGAGCCCATAGCTCTGTAGCCATGTGGGCGCGCCGTTATGTTCAAGGGTATTATGTTTGATAGAGATTACTTTTGAAGGGAAAGTTCTGAGTTTGAGTGATGCAACATGTAATTTAACAGACGCATGATTGATGTGAACTTCATATTTTTTCTTAATTTATTCATGATATTACTAAGATCTTTTGAACAAAGTGTAAGAGATTATTTTTAATGTCACTGGCGACGAGCCTGCAATAGTAAATGCATGTAGCAGTTTCACAAATTACCGTTGGAAAATCCCCAATGGCCCAAATCGAGCAGATCGGGTCCTACCCTACCTGTACAGACCACATGTCTAGTCTCACATCTGGATCGATTACGCCGTGACGACAGAGATACAGAATGCTTGCGGCTTTGCCGTATGGTGTTATAAAACGGTAACGAGCTGAATAGTTTGGTTTTGGTTGTTTAAAGTGTCAGGTACCAGGTCACGTTGTCAGGATCAGTATTATCAGTTTGCTCTTGGGGGCGACCGATTATATAAAGCGGACTATGTTAAATAAAGGTCTGTCATGACCTTCTGCCAAAGTGCTATATTGTATTTTCAAAAGGACACCGTGCTATTATTGTCTAAACCGTACAAAATTTACCTTTCCCTACTGATTCAAAAAACCGACGTACGATGACGATAATCGTTGTTTTTTTCCAATGTAGGGATACGTATGTCATTTTTACTGAATGGGTCACCCGAAGTAAAGTAAAATATAAACCAATTCAATGCCGGACGTCATCAAATCTTTTATTTTTTCCAAAAAATTGGCCTGTTATTCCCATAAGAAAAATTACTTTTAAATTTCAACATATGTATATTGTTCTGAAGAATTAATATTCAATGTTTCGCATGAATGTGAAAAGATGGGGGTCCATTAAGTCTACCAAACTGGAAAACATAGTCAGTCGGCTAAATACCTTACCGTGGACTGACTGAGAAGACGGATCCCAGTGTTAGTTCTAGCAGGCTTACAGCCACTTGCGCGCGGCTGCGGGGGTTATGCGTCCAGGAATTCTCAATAGAGGGGGCGCTAAATTTTCCGGTCGGTTGCTTGAAATTCTGAAGAGCGGGGAGGAACATACTGTGACCGCTGGGCGCCCACAAAGCTAGATCTACGCGACGCCCGACGCCCTGTACCGTAATTCTTAGAAACCTACAGGGCGCCCTGTGCGTAAAAAGGTATTTTTATAGATTTACAGGGCGCCCGGCGCTCTATGCAACGCCCGGCGCCCTGTGCTCTGCAAAAAATAGAGGGGGCGCGCGCCGGGTGCGCCCCCTCTAAATCCGCCCCTGCTATTTGCTGAATCACCGTTGTTGATATCTAGAACTCGCCCTACCTCATACCAGTAGATTATCTTCTTGAAACAAATCTAAAGAATCAAGGTTTATTTTGTCTGTTTGAAAAATAGCTTTTGATATTTGCAAATTGTATCTTGTGATGTAGTAGAAAGAGAGATCTGTATTGTTTTTCATAATCGGAAGAGCCTCAAATGGCACCCATTTGGCAAAGAAAATTGTCGGTTTGGTACTTTTCCTATTAATTACCACCCTTCCTCTTTTCACCACCTATGGGATGATTACTGGTCCTTTTATTTGCAGAATTGCTGTAATTATATTCCGGCTAGATATGCTGGCATCTAGACTTCAGGGTACTTACCTGGGTAACTAAATTTAAAGATATAAATACATTTACTGAACAACATTCGCTTTATGTTAACTCTGATGTTATTGAAATAGGGGTTCAGAAATCAGCACATTCGGCGGATACTCGGATACTTGTATTCCAAGGTGAATATCACCCTCATGCAGTGGCGTATACGTACCGACCGGGGGGCGAGGGGGGGGGCAAGTTGCCCCCTCTGGCTCGAAAAAGCGGGACGATATGGGCCAAAATGTGAATTTTTATCCCTCTTTTTCGGGGAATTTCAACCAATTTCAGGCCAAATTTGGGCAACATTAAAGTAAATTCGACAATTTTCTCGCGCTACGCGCACCTTTTGTCAAATTCAGACTAATTGAGGAAATCAACGGGACGAATTTACAAATTTTGCCCCATTGCTGGTGGGACGACTGGAATTTGCCCCCTCTGGGTCGACTGCCTCGGTACGCCACTGCCCTCATGTCTCAAATTAGCCAAGCCAAGTACTTCCAACTTGGCTAAAACAAAAATCTAAACAAGTATTTTGGTTTGGTAAGTACTTGACTTGAGCAACTTAGTATTGTTAAGGGGATAAAGAATGAAGACATCGATTAGAGCGACGCCAATTTTTCACTATGCTGGAAATCTATATACCATTGGAAATCAGGAAAAATCGGTAAGAAAACTTCACTGTTTTCTTTTTGTTCATATTGTAAATGAAAAGAAAGCACACCATATGATTTATGACTAATTGATAAAATGAGCTCCACCCTAAACACTGTTATTCACATGCTATAAAACAGGTGGTAGTTTGAATAATATAGGAGTACTGACCTCGAAAAGGCCCCTAATTACCCGTTTTTAATCACTGAACCTCTACACATGGATAGCGGGCTGCCGCAGAGTTGAATGGTCGCCATATGGGAAGCCATAAAGGCCATAACGTATTGCTGCAACGCGGGTGGCGAGAAGTAGCAGCGTTGCGACATTTTGGCATGACGTTGCGACATTTCAGCAAAGCGTGCGGTGTCGGCCAATCATAATCATGAATTTTGGACGTTATTTCAAAAAATAGACCCACAAACGCGTTGCTAGATACTTGGAACGACACGTGGCAAACCTTCACAACGCGTTGCGAGCTTCAAAAACGCGTTGCAAAACTCCAAACGCGTTGCTAAGGTTAAAAGCCATAAGGGTCATTACGTATTTGCCGCAACGCGTTGTGAGAAAGTCACAACGCGTTGCGATATTTCGGCCGCGTTGCGACATTCGACAACGCGTTGCGACATTTTGGCAACGCGTTGCGACATTCACAAGCAACGCGTTGCGGTGTCAGACAATCAAAAAAACCTGAAGTTCTGGGACGTATTTCAAAAATATAAATCTCACAACGCGTTGCGACCTTCCACAACAGCGTTGCAAAACCTTCACACGCGTTGCGGCAATACGTTTATGACCCATTGCCTTCACAACCGCGTTGTGAGGTTTAACACGTGTTGTGAAGCTCGCAACGCGTTTTGAGGGCTTGCAACGCTGTTGTGAAGGCCATAAGGTCATAACGTATTGCGCACCGCGTTGTGGATTATTTTTTAAATTAAGTCACAGAAATTCGGGATTTTGATGGGCGACGCCGCCGCAACGCTGTTGATGAATGTCGCAACGCGTTGCTGAAATGTCGCAACGCGGTTGCTACTTTCTTACAACGCGTTGCCGGCAAGACGTTATGACCCTTATAGCTTGTGGACCTTCGCAACGCGTTGTAAAGCTCGCAACGCGTTTTGGTAATCTCCGCAACGCGTTGTGAAGGCTTGCAAACGCGTTGTGCGTTTCCACAACGCGTTGCTGGACACTTTGCAACGCGTGCGGTCTATTTTTTGAAAAGTCACAGAAATTGACCATTTCTAATGGCCGAACCGCAAAGTTGTGAAATTTTTGGCAACGCGTTGCCTTTTCTTGCAACCGCGTTGCTACTTTCTTGATACGCGTTGCGGCAATACGTTTGGCTTTATGGCTTGCCATAGTCGCCGAGTGCACAACATGCAGGAAGTTGCTTTTTTACCTTAGCAATTGGCGGGAAACAATGCACACGCCTGCTGGTGCACATATTCACACAGAATGTTATATTTGTGATACCAAAATTCCTTTAACTTTGACAAGGTATATACATTGTTTACTGGCGACTCGATCCCGTATCCATGTGTAGAGGTCAGGGTTTTTGTCACGAGTGTGATGATATCCACCTCAGAAATACAAGGGGGGGGGCCGACACAACCAAAGAATCTTCGAAGCAATTCCGTATATTTTACAATTTTGAACGCTAAATCATTTTAAAACGTTCAAAGCAAACTGTCCTTGCTATTATGATATAATCCACAAAATCTCTACCGAAGTCATTTCAGACACATTCTGAAAATCTACTGAGCCAATTTTGCAGAAATAAGGACCAGTTGAAAGCTAGTTGTGAGCGTATTTGTAGAGTAACGGCTTTGGACACAGACTGATTGTATCTGGTTTCATAATAATCCGTGGACATAAGTCGGGATTCATCTCGAGAGGGAGCCGTTTCAGCTGGCGGCTCTTTAGAAACAACACATGTCATTTTTTTTTTAGGTTACCATGATCAAATCAAATATCAAAAAAAAACAGAGTAATGAGGAAGATGACCAAAGCCAGAGCCAGAGCTCGAAAAAGTATGGCCCACCCTATTAACTTAAGTACGGTGCAAGGGACAAGGGACAAATAACAAATAAAACAAAGACAACATAAGTGTATAAACGCGACAAGACAAGCAACATTGCAGACAGACTTGTTGGCTTAACTATGGCAATATATATATATATATAAAAAAAGGAATGCTATACAACAGTGCATGTGAAGCAAAGTTAAAAAGCGTAAAGAATGGAAGTGGTCCGCATCTCAAGTCGAAACAATCCGACGCCCAAGCACAACCAGTGGCACTGACAATATAGAACTATTATCAGATTATGCTGACAGAAAAACATGAGATGTGGACTACTGACCGCTCAACACATATCGGACCACTGCCAGGCCATGAATTAAACAATATCTTAGAATATAGTGATAATAATGAATTTAATACATGCACTTAAGCTTTAATGGAAACAGAGGTGCGATAGAGAGCATCAATATCATTCCACAGTATGGGACCGCTGTCTTTCTATCGTATTCTTATCAAGATCAGTAAGAAATTTGAGGACGATAGAGATCAGAAGAGCCGGTACCATACCATTTTGGATGGAATGAGCGTTTAACAAGACACTCGGAGAAATTATCGGTAAGAAAATTATGTTAAATTTATACATAAATATTGCAACTTGAAGTTTATTTAAATCATAACCGTAGAGTATTGAGTTGGGCAAAAGAGGTGGTGATGAGCCGAACGTGAAGCAGTTCACATCGACAATACGTTTTTGCATAAGGTGAATTGAATTCAATGGGAATGTTTTTTTGTCCAAGCCCAGATAATTACATATTAATGTGAGCCGAACTAAAGTTGTATAGAGAGACAATAATACTTAAATGTGAAGTATCTTTAATCGAATACATTCCCAGAGTAACTTGGTACAAGCTTAATATGTGTGATGTGTTGCTGTTCCAATTTACACAAATCATCCAGGATTACACCAGAAATTTAGTATTAGAAACTCTGATAATCATTGTTATCATTTAGATTTTTAACCGGTCAGGATACGTACGATTGCTAAATTTATTTTCTAAAATCATATAATTAGATTTGTTGACATTTAGGGACACTCTGTTAGCTTGAAACCAACGGAATCTTAGCGAGTTCCGGTGTTACGCTATCATGAATACTTTAAATTATTATGAGCAGCCAATAAATTTGTATCACTGCGGTAGAGAAATGTAGTAAGACATCGCTACAGAATAATATGAAATCATTAATATATAAAATAAAAATCAGGGGCCCCAAATAGATCCTTGGGGAACACTCACAAGTAATTATCTAAAAAAGAGGATTATAGAGATATATGAAAAACATTGGAATCGATTAGCCAGTACTTTTGAACCACTCTAAGGCAACACCGCGATACAATAATGCCAAAGTTTAGATAGAAGAATATCATGGTTTTTATGTATCAAATGCCTTCGAGAGGTCCCCAAAGATACACAATTGCGTGATTACCTATCGTTTCAACTAACAACTTTTCATAGCTTGGAAATGGCCATTTCAAAGAAATTTTGGGGCGAAAACCAAATGATTTTTATGCAAAAGTTTAAACGGGGAAATATAAACTATAGCTTTTATGAATTAAACGTTCAAGAATTTTTAACAAACAGGAAGACAGAATAGCCTATATTTCTAAAGTCATGACTATTCACCAGTTTTTACAAATGGGAACGATTCTGGCAATTTTTCAGTTTATCTGGGACTTGACCAGAACTTAAAGACAAATTGAAATGTACGCAAGGGAAAAGCATTAATTTTTAACCGATTTGATAAGATTCAAAGGGTTTTTTTTTGTTGAATACATCAAAACCGGCCGAGCTTCTAGATTTAAGTGTTTTACAGATGTGACACTTCTTCTTCGTCTGGTGGGAGACATAAAAACGAGCTGACTGGGATTCACTGTTCTTCAAAAAGTAATTGAAAAGTAATATTAGAACGTGTAATTTTCCGGAGCTAAATAGGACCAATATTAAACAAAATAGAAAAAACCCAAAAAAGAATTTCTTCTAAAATAAAAGAAATAAAAAATTATTTAAAAAGAAAGGAAATTAGTTCTATTTTGTCGACCAAGGATGTTATTTAAAACATTCCATTTGTTTTCATATTAGACTAAATTCGGACAAGTTTTTTTCACTTTCTACTGTTTTTTTTGAAGCTCTTAATAAAGAGGTGAGCTGATTCCGATAGTTAACATATGCATCTTTATTTAACTCTGTTTGGTTGGGAAAGTACTTTTTAAGAGTTTTTGTCTTTACGTTGAAATTGATTTTAATATAGATAGACGAAGTGATCCGGTATTACGTGGTATGCGTCCGACGAAGTGACTTTGTAGAACGTTTATGTCTAATGAAAATTAGTGTTGTATAACTCATAGAGAATTTATGAATGAGGCGTTGTAAGCATCATTAGAATTGTTAAATCTGTAATAAAGTTCCAATCAATTAAAACCTCAAATTATTGTAAAGGTATGATTCTACTTTGATTAAATGGCCGAGAGGGGCTTGGTAATATGATTATTATATCGAGATGGGAACCGATTTTGAAACCGAAAAATTGGAAAATGATCAGTAAGGTCGGCAATAAACACGTCAGAATTTATTTGATGTGTCAAAACATTAGTAAAATATTTCGATTAATGACGCTCTATTCGTAGTTATATTCAGTTGGCCTATCAAAAGAGGAAACAGTTATGGGTTAAAATGTTTGAGGAATCAATACTGGTGTAGGTTTTATGGTAATTTTACAATCAGCATTAAGGTCGCCCAGAAATGTAAGATGTTTTTTCTGTGTTTGTTTTATCAAGGCAGTGGGCAAGATCTGAGAACGTACAGTATTAGTTCTATGAGCGCGGTAAATATTGCCGACAATAATATTTTTGCAACTTGGACTAAGATTTCAATGAAAATAGATTCAGAGAGCGATATCAGCAATTTGCATCATGTTAATGAATCAATAGTTCAAATCATCTCGAATACGAAGAAACAGGTTATGATATAAAGGGCAACACACCACTTCTTTCTGCCAGAACCCCCCCCCCCCCCCGAGGCGAATTAACAGATTATAATATCAATATTAACAATGGTGGAATCGGCATCTTTAACCAAGTTTCAGATACATAGCCGATTATAGTAAATTAATGACTAAACTTGGAATAAAACGTAGGCTACAATCATAGTTCTTATTAAAACTTCTAGAATTTAGATGTAAGATTGAAAATGTATTCTTTCTTAGGTTCATGTAAATATCATGATCAAGTAAATTGAACATCTATTAGAAACAGTATCATTAACCCAAGTTATCGGATTCTTGAATATGTTAAGTGTATCCCCTTGCGCCACAAAGGCTAAGTTTCAGACTTAACATCATTACAATCAATAGTGTTTCAAAACAATGTAGCAAACATAAAGTCATGATCATCTCATATGATTAAAAGGAAGTAAATCTCCAGTACATTTTAACAAACCACTCTCAGTAGGAAGTATACATCGTATAAACACAACTATATGGTAAGAGTTATTACAGGAATTACATAATAATAAATTGGTAATAAAATTATTTAAACAAGTATTACCAGAATGATGCGGTTTAAAATTTAAGTCAGAACACATATTATGATCAGTCATGTCAAGCCAACATATACATATTATAAACACAGAAAACTGAGATTAAAAAAATTACTATTAGCCCACACGCTGGAGCTAGGCTGAACCCCAGGGACCCGTGTATGATCGAGAGAAATGTATGAGCTAATATGTATATATTGCGGCAACGAAAACAAAATCATAACACTAAATAAGACCGAAATTATTAATTACATAACGCTCAACACTGATTGTAATAAACAATGATAGCAATACCATAATAACACTATATAAACTATCTATTCCGCTGTTCTAAGCCATTTTTCAACTGACCTCATCTGACTTTGACTCTTGCACATGACCTTTGACCTTGGTTAGTGACCTTTGACCCTTGCACTTGACCTTTGACCTTGGCACGTGACCGTTGAACCTCACAAAAATAAGGATCCTATGACACAATTAAGTTTGAACTCCAACTTTCAATCTAGGTTAAACTTACAATTTTAGCCATTTTTCAACTTGACCTCACATGACCTTTGACCTTTCAACATTGACCTCATCAACATATGAGGGATCCCATGTGCCATCTGGCAGAAGTCTGATCCAATTGAGGTTTCACTTTCAATTGATCGCAATTAACAAAAAAAAAAATAATAATAATAATTTAGTGACACACACACACACCGTACACACGCATAATGGATTGCTAAGTGGTCTTGCCGCACTAGCCTGGTGGCCCACAAAGGTAAGGTGGAAATCAGATCAGCACAATGTCAAATAATTATTACACAAAAAATAGAACAGGAAATTCCCCACTCCAGCCTGGTATTGCCTTCAACAGGTGTGACTAGAGCCATCATACAACGACGCGAAGGTAACAAAGACGAGTTCCAAATCAGTATGTACAACAAACCTATTCGGCAATAAGGAAGGCTTAGAGGAGATAACCTGTCGGATGATGTATTTCACAACAACTGACCTATTATAATAACCGTAATATAATACTTCATCCAGAGCCCACTAACCTTGAAATAGACCACAATCAACCCCAGAATTGCCAAGAACAAGAACAAAGAAAAACAACCAAAACAAAACAGCACCCGGTAATTTTGGCCCAAGATGCAAAAGATTAGGGCTGATTAAAGGGCATTATTATAAACGTTTGGGTCACATGGGTCTAACAGCAAGATTTAACAGCTCTAGTATCAACAGTTGATTATTAAACCATAATATTATGATCATATGTTTGCGTTTACCTCATATTTATTCACAATTACAGCTTTTATTAACAAATGCTGTAATTTTGTTTATGATAGCAACATGATACGTTTTTCCTTCATCATGCTCATGGATTTTAACTTTTTAAATACGCATTCCATAAACCTAACCTCAACCCAGTATGTTCTAATTTTAATTCATTTGTGATAATCTGCCAATTCGGGGTCGAGTCCATAACATTGTGCAAGGACTTAATAATATAAAAAACAAACATGCATATCGTGGTAGCGTCACTAAGAATTAAATTGCTCAATTTTATGAGTCCAACAGCTGTCTGATGATATGTTTAGAGGATACTAAACTCAGAGGGAGTCCGTGAATCAAATCCCCACATGATACTAGCTATGTCCTACACATGTACTGTACTCACAAACACATTGTTGCATACTTGGGGACAAAAGTGTTCAAAAGTTTTAGAACCACAAGACACTTCAAAACGTTAAGAAAAAGAATCCCCAACATCAACGCCATGTGGGCCAAAATGGGCGTTAAATACATTCAGGGTTTCCATGTACTTAATAATACTGATTGATCAGGGATCAAATGACCCCACAGAGATAAACCGTTCCCAAAACTGGTGCATTTTGGGATTGACTCAAAAACATTCTCTGCTAAAACTATAGCCTAATTCTTGGGATATTTATAATACTGGTAAACCAGTACGAGTCGATGCATAGGCAAACAAAATTTCATTCAGCAATGATATGGTCAATCATGAAAGTTAAAGACACTATCATGATTTGAAAATCCTTTTGAAATTTGCGAATGCGTTCAAAGTGAAGGATAAGTCTGTCGAATTCTCATAAGTAATTGTGGGAAACAATGCACACGCCTGCTGGTGCACATTTCCACCACAATGTTCCTATTGTTTATACAAAATTCCTTTAACTCTGACAAGGTTGGTTAAGCATTGTTTCCTGCTATCAGACCCGCTATCCATGTGTAGAGTCATTTGTTTTTGTTACACGAGTGTTGCTATCCAACCTCAGAATACAAGGGGGGGGGGCCGACATCAACAAAGAAGCTCGCCGCAATCCGTATCGTTTTCATTGGGAACGCTAAATCCATTTTACAAACAACGTTCAAAGCATACCCTTGCTAATTTAAAATGATATAATCCACAAATCTCTACCGAATTCATGTCAAGACACATTTCTAAATCTACGTGAAGCAATTTTGCAGAAAATAAGACCAGTTGAAGCTAGTTTTGTCGTATTGTAGATAACGGCTTTGGACACAGACTGATTGTATCTGGTTTCATAATAATCCCGTGGACATAAGTCGGGATTCATCTCGAGAGGGAGCCGCGTTTCAGCTGGCGGCTCTTTATAAAACACACAAATGACCCAGATGGCAGCGAGACTGATGAGCCTAGGTAAAGTGCCTCGTAGGTCACTGCAAGATGTTCACAATTTCTTGCTGGATAGCATATGGAGAAACTTCCAGTTGTTTTTGATCACTGTGCCTTAACTACTGGGTCCCTTATTTTGCAAGATGGCCGCCATAATGTTTCTCCCAGTGACCTCAGCATTTTGGCCCTAGTCCCGCCTCCACCCCTAGACCTGTTCCTTTTTCCCTACAAAAGTAAATAAAATCAACACAGATTTTACTTTAATTTCGAATATTACCTAGGTAATACCATGCCATATTTATGCTCCATGTTTTTTGTGGTCATGTTTTTTGTTTCTTCTTACTTGATAACTGGGTGTATTGTACATTTTTTAAAAGGGAATTGCAATTCATATTTTACATCCGTTGGTCATTGTTATGAACATCACTGTCCCAAATAGAGACCAATCAATCCAGACTATCAATCAATATCAAACTCACTTCTTCAGAATCCCTTAGGAGTGCAACACAGATTCCAATGTATATTGGGATTTGGGTCAAGCGGATTTTATTTTGTCTCCCAAATGAGGCGATTTTTTGTTCGCACTAACCAACAAAGCAACCTGCCCGCCCCTATCCTATACACATGTAACCAACAGGAACTGTTAAGTCAAGAGCGGCCTTCTCAAGCACACTTCATGTTTACAGGCATATGTATGCTTAACGTGTGACTTGTAGACATTAGCCCCCGCCCCCCCCCCAGCGTTACCTGCGTTCATACAGCAACTCTGATTGGCCCTTGGGCTATTCCAGAAATTATCCACCATCACCCACCTCCCCTCCGATGACTAGTTAAAAATGACTATGAGAATTCCCATCTGTTTTGGTCAGTCGTCTTTGGGCGTTTGTGAGAATCCCATGGCTTTTTTTTTATATGGTCATTTTGGGGTGTGTTTGGTCAACGAGAACGAAAGGTTTGCTACTCATTAGCTCAATGAGGGTATTAAAGGCATCGTTGAAGTTACAGGATTGGAATATTGTATATACTTTTTACGATTTTTCATTGTGGGATATACTTTTTATAATTTTCAGTTCATTGTTGGTAATGTCCCATGCCCTTTTTGAGTTTTCACTAGGGGAATCCCCATGCATGTTGAGAAGATGTGTGGGAATTCCACGTTCATTTTGGAGTCTGTGGATAATTTCTTGAATAGCCCATTACATCATGTATTCGTTTCAATAACCCGCAGAAATGCAGCTTTCATATATTTAAGCTCCCGTCGTCCTTCAGACTTACCACCATTCTTACATCTTCTGTATGGCTCAAAAGATTAACATAGGTTACGTTTGTGACCATCAACATATAATCCTCATAATGTTCAAATAGCAAACCAAGTGTTTATCTAACATTAACAGCAGCAAAAATACCTGATTCTGTTGATGTTATTATCAATGCTAAAACTTTCGTTTACCTCAGGAAGCTTAGAAGCTTCAGAGGAACAAAAAATATTAACAACAATTATCATATGCATAAAGAAATTCGAAAATGTAAATTCAAATGAGAAACTAGTTACGCTTAATGAACCCCGTTTTTGCATCACCTGACATAATTTCACATTAATGCAAAGCGATTATAATACACTCAACGTTTCATATTAATCCACTTATATCAAAAAGTTTGAACAATCCAATCGCGTAATACATGAAATTATGAAAATCAAACAAAAGAGCCAACATTGTTTATAACATTTTTCAAATTATGATTATATTCAAAACAGCGAACACGGAGGACTCAAAAGACCCATTGTCAGTACTTCTTTCTCCAGTTATCGAAGCTTTGGCTTCAAACTATGCTGCATGGCAAAATATCCGTCATGAAAATATGGGACGATCTTTAATATTGATTTCTTTTTCAATTCCTTCAAATCGAATACTCTCATATTTTTACAATGTTATTCTTCTTTTTCAAGGAC